>CAUYRT010078994.1:0-12155 GCA_963574885.1 Lepilemur ruficaudatus
GCACATGCCTGTAGTCCCAGCTACTCGGGAGGCTGAGGCAGGAGGATCACTTGAGCCCAGGAGTTTGAGGTTGCTGTGAGCTAGGCTGATGCCACGGCACTCTAGCCCAGGCAACAGAGTGAGACTCTGTCTCAAAAAAAACCCAACCAAACAAACAAACAAAAAGAATATATGTTAAATGAACAAACATAAGCCCTTTGTAGGAACTGCGTTCTCTTTGTAATTTAGCACTTAGCGCTTTGCCCCAGTAGAGGGCAGCAGAGTACAGCTAATGGAGACAGTCCGTCCTCGGTACTGAAAGGGTGATTTTAGATAAATCACTTACCCTTTCTGTGACTCTATTTCCTTTTCTGGAAATCAGGGTTAATTCTCTGTCCCTTGGACCAAAACAGATAAGCAGATGTAAAAGGGCTTCAGTGCTGTACAAACAGGAGAGAGTGTGATTAGAGTCAGTGAAGCTAAATATTTGTTGAATAAATGGAGACAGAGGAAGAGGATTTTGGCTACAGTGGAACCGATTTGAGTAGAGACTTGACAGATTCAGAAGAGGGAAAATGAAGGCTCCAGGAAGAGACTGGCCTAAGTCCAGAGCCAGCCTGAGGCCACGCTGTGAAGTCAGCACAGGGTGTTCCTGGCGCGCTGTCCTCTCCTTGCTGCCACTGCGCTCCACCTCTGCTCCAGCGGAGCCCGAGCGCCCCGTGGTTGTCCTGCGCCACGGGCTTCTCTGTCCCTCTTCTCCCGTCAAAGCATATCTGTCCCGTGTCCTGGCCCCTCAGAGCCTCCCTCTCACTGCCATCCGTAACGACAGCTAGTTAACCCGATGACTGGATCCCGACTGAAGTGCTAACGGCAGATAACGTGTTAGTTTACCTTTCCCAATAATAGGGGTTGGACCTCATCGAGACAGAAGGAATAACCTACTCAAAAAGAATAAATTCCAGATGCATAAAGTTTTAGGTTTTGTGGAGTGAGAGGAAATGGAAAGTTAACAGGGATTAAGGCAGTCCTAATTTCAGGCTCAAGGAAAGTAATTGGGCCAGGTGCGGTGGCTCATGCCAGTAATCCTAGCACTCTGGGAGGCCCAGGTGGGAGGATCGCTTGAGCCCAGGAGTTGGAGGTTGCTGTGAGCTAGGCTGACCCCACGGCACTCTAGCCTAGATGACAGAGCGAGACGCTGTCTCAAAGAAAAAAAAAGAAGAAAATTTATGGTACAAATACAGAATCTTTGAGATGTGACTTGATAGTAATATGATGGATAATACTTTATTAAAAATTTCAGATATATACACACATATATACATGCAATAAATATGTATATATAATTTAATTGTAATTTACATTCAGTAAAATTCACATTTGTGTACAGTTCTATGTGTTTTGACAAATGCACAGACTCCTATATACACCACTACAATAAAAATACAGAACAGTTTATCACCTCCCCCAAATCCCCTTGTGTTACCCCTATGTCAGCAAAACCTTCCCCTACCTTGCAGCTCTGGCAACACTGATGTGTTCCTTATTCCTACAGTTTTACCTTTTCCAGAATGTCATGTAAAGGGAATTATACAATAGGTAGCCTTTTAAATTTCGCTTCTTTCACTTGGCATAATGGATTTAAGATTCATCTGCATTGTCACATGTATCAAAAGTGCATTCCATTTCATTCCTTTACACTAAAAGTGTATTCCATTGTACAGATATTCCACAGTTTGTTACTCCATTTCCCAGCTGAAGAATATTTGGATTGTTTCTGGCTTTGGCAATTGTGAATAAAGCTTCTGTAAATATTTCACATACAGGTTTTTGTGTGAACATAAATTTTCATTTTACCTGGGCAAATTTCTAGGAGAGATTATTGAGTCATATGGTAAGTGCCTGTTTAACTTTACAAGAAACGGAGAGAGGGGCTGTACCATTTTGCATCCCCACCAGCATGAGGGTTGCAGTTGCTCTGTGTTCTCACTAGCAGTTGGTATTGTCAGCCTTTTTTCAAACTTTACTAGATGTGTGAACATATTTTGGTGTGGTTTTAATTCGCAGTTCCCTAATGACAAATGATGTTGAGCATCCTTTTGTAGGCTTGTTTGCCATTCATGTACCTTCTCTGGTGAAGTGCCTGTTCGTATCTTTTGCTCATCTTTTTTTGTTTGGTTTTGATTGTTTATTTTCTTATTACTGAGTTTTGCAGAGTTCTTTATAAATTCTGGATCAAGTCCTTTGTTAGAAATTTGATTTTCATTCCGGCATGGTGGCTCGCACCTATAATCCTAGTACTTTTGGAGGCTGAGGTGGGAGGATCACTTGAGACCAGAAGTTTGAGACCAAACTAGCAGCATAACCTGAGACTCCGTCTCTACAAAAAATATAAAAATTAGTCAGGCGTGGTGCATGTGCCTGTAGTCCCAGATACTTGGGAGGCTGACGAAGGAAAATCACTTGAGCCCAGAAATTTGAGGCTACAGTGAGCTATGATGATGCTGCCGCACTCTAGCCTAGGCAACCGAGACAGACCCTGTCTCAAAAAAAGAGAAAAAAAAAAGAAAGAAAGGAAATGTGACTTGCAAATATTTTCTCTTAGGTCGTTGCTTAATAGAAGATGTGAGGTATAGGTCAAAGTTTACTTATTTATCTACTTATTTATTTATTTTTGAGACGGAGTTTAGCTCTTGCTCAGGCTGGTCTCGAACTCCTGGCCTCACAAAGTGCTAGGATTACAGGTATGAGCCACCTGGACTGGCCAAACTTTACATTTTTGCATATGAATGTTCAGTTGTTTAAGCATCATTTGTTAAAAAGATAATCTTTTCCTGTTAGAGTGCCTTAGTACCTTTTTAAAAAATTCAATTGGCCCCAGTTAAAATGGCTTTGATCAAAAAGACAGGCAATAATGAATGCTGGCGAGGATGTGGAGAGAGGGGAACCCTCGAACACTGTTGGTGGGAATATAAATTAGTGCAACCACTATGTAGAACAGTATGGAGATTCCTCAAAAAACTAAAAATAGAACAGAACTACTATATGATCCAGCAATCCCACTGCTAGGTACATATCCAAAAGAAAGGAAAAACATATATCAAAAAGATATCTACCCTCCCATGTTTATTGCAGCACTGTTTACAATAGTCAAGATTTGGAATCAACCCAAGTGTCCATCAATGGATGAATGGATAAAGAAATTGCGGTGCATATGTACAATGGAATATTATATAGCCATAAAAAAGAATGAAATCCTGCCATTTGCAACAACATGGTTGGAACCGAAGAACATTATGTTAGTTGAAATAAGCCAAGCACAGAAAGACAAATCTCTGATGTTCTCATTCACACATGGGAGCTAAATATTAAAACAATTGATCTCTTGGAGACAGAAAATAGAATGATTGTTACCGGAGAGTGGAAAGGGTGGGGAGAGGAGGATAAAATGGGGATATAAATGAATGCAAATATATGGTTGGATAGAATAATATTTGATAGCCCAACAAAGTGACTATAGTCAACAAGAATTATGGTATACTTTAAGATAACTCAAAGAGTGGAATTGGAATGTTCTTAACACAAAGAAATGATAAATGCTTGAGGTGACGGATACCCCAGTTACCCTGACTTGATTAATACATATTTTGTGCCTGTATCAAAACATCTCATGTACCCTATAAACATATACAGCTATTAGGTACCCATAATAATTAAAAATTAAAATTTTTAAAAATTAAAAATGTTACAGCTGCAAGGTACAATAAAATGAAATACAATAAAATGAGGGATGCCTGTATAGAGGTCCCTTTACTCTTTCCCCTTAATATTGTATTTGCCCTACGTATTACATCTGCACACTGAAACCTCCTAGATCATGGCATACATTTTTCTTTCAGTGGTCATTTAACTTTGAAGTACTTAATAAGAGAAAAATAACCTATTATTTTTACTCAGCGATGTCCCAGTTCTGTTGCTCTCCCTTCATTCCTGGAGTTCCAGATTTCTTTTGGTATCATATCTTTCAGCTTCTATTTGCATTCCTTCCGGAGCACGTCTCCTGGAGACACATTCTCTTAGGCTTTATCTGAGGATGTTTTTATTTTACCTTCATTCCTGAAGGGGATAGTCACTAGACAGAGAGTTTCAAGTTGACAGTTCTTTTCTTTGAGCACTTTAAAGGTGTTGCTCCAGCATCCTCCAGTCTCACCTCGTCGCTGATAAGAAATCTACAGTCACTGGAATTATTGTTCCCCTACACCTCACGTGTCATTTTTTCCTGGCTACCCTTAAGATTTTTTTCTTAGTCTTTGGTTTTTGGAAATTTGAGTAGGGTAGGCAGGGTTTTCATTGCATTTATCCTGTTTAGGGTTCGCTGAGTATCTTGATTCTGTAAATTTATGTCTTTAACCAAATGTATGAAGTTTTCACCCGTTATTTCTTCAAATATTTTCCCACACCACTCTCTTTCTTCTCTATTTCAGAAACTTGGGTCACACAAAAGTCAGACCTTTTGATATTGTTCCGCAGGTTCCTGAGGCTCTGTTCGTTTTTAAAATCTTTTTTCTCTGTTATCTCCATGTTGGATAATTTCTGTCGACCTGTCTTCAAGTTCACTCATTCATTCCTCTGTCATCTCCATTCTACTGCTGAGTCCCAACAGTAAATTTTTTTTTTAACTTCATATAGTTTCCATTTGTTTCTTTTTATAATTTCTTTTTCTCTGCTAAGAACATTTACCTTTCCATTCATTTTAAGGATATTAAAAAGTTAACTTTTGGCCGGGCACGGTGGCTCACGCCTGTAATCCTAGCACTCTGGGAGGCCGAGGTGGGAGGATCACTTGAGGTCAGGAGTTCCAGACCAGCCTGAGCAAGAGCAAGACCCCGTCTCTACTAAAAAATAGAAAGAAATGAGCTGGACAACTAAAAATATATAGAAAAAAATAAGCCGGGCATGGTGGCACATGCCTGTAGTCCCAGCTACTCAGGAGGCTGAGGCAGGAGGATCACTTGAGCCCAGAAGTTTGAGGTTGCTGTGAGCTAGGCTGATGCCACGGCACTCTAGCCTGGACAACACAGTGATACTGTGTCTCAAAACAAATAAATAAAAAAGAGTAAAAAGGTAACTTTTACCTCAAGGAGGATGTTTATAATAGCTACTTTAAAATCTTTGCCAGATAATTCTAACACCTGGGTCATTTAGGGATTAGCATCTGTTTGTTTTCTTTTTCCTTGAATATTGATTCATTTCTTGGTTCTTGGTATGTTAGGTAATTTTGGATTATATCTTGGCCATCTTGAGTAGTGTACTGTGACTCTGAGTCCTGTTCAAATCCTGTGGATGTCGACTATTGTTGTTTTAGCAAGCAATCAACTCAGTTAGGCTCACACTACAAGGTCTGTCTCACCTTCTGTGGGTGGTAGTTGCAGCGTCAGTTCATTTTCAGGGTCTTTGTAGGCTCTTTGGATCTGCCCCCTCATGTGCCACCCTGGGATTACTCTGCGACTCAAGTGGTGGTCTGTATTGTAGGTCAGTTCCCAGAGCTATTGCTAAGTGTCTTTGGGTGTGTTCTGCACGTGTGCAACTTGGGAGTGAGCCCAGGATTTCTCTTGGTTCATGCATAGAGTTAAGGGATCCCTTTCTCTAGCTCTTTCTTCTCTGAGATTTCTCCCATGCTCTCTGGCTCCCCAAGGCCCCTTTTCCTCTGTCTGGAAAGATGGATTCTCTTAGAGTTTTAGCTTCCCAAGCTGTTATATAGCTCCATAGGATCCAGCCCACCTCTAGGGTGAAGTGGCAAGATGGGGCTGGGGAGAGAGAGAGAGACAGACAGAGAGAGGAGAAAGAGGAGAATCCCTTCATTGTCTCCTCTGCATTAACCACATTTTCTAGTTTCTATACCTGATGCTTTGATATCTTGGAACCTTGCTAACCTGGAATATTACTCTCCCTCTCAAGGGTAGCTGATTCCCAGAGATAGCAAATGACTCTTTTCCATGCGTGCCTTTTGTATGCAAACTACCAATCCAGAGCCTATCGACACCCCACCCCACTCTCTCCAGCTCACAAGGGCCCCTTTTCCTGATCCTCTGGACAGAAGGATGGGGCTTTCTTAGTGTACTTGCTCTCTGCACCTATTGTGCGGTTTCTAGATTTTGCCCACAGTTGGGTGAAAGCCAGAAGGAAAGGAGATGAAGTTCAAGTTTTGACTTCCCTCCTTAATGTGCCTGCTATTATTTCTTTTTCAGAGTCCTCAGATAGTTTTTGTTTTGTATTTTGGCCACAATTTCAGTTGCAAACAGTGAGAGAGAAGGGCTATAACAGGTTTACTCCATCTTGCCAGCAGCAAAAGTAAAAATGGGAATTTGATTAATGACAAGTTCAACTGTATTGGTAGAAAGAAAATACTGTATATAAAACCCAGAAAGTAATAGTTTCATTCTCTCTCTCTATTTATTCATTTTATATTTTCATTTATATTATATTTCATTTATATATTATATATTCATATACTTCATTTATATATTATGAAATATTCATTTTATATTCATTTTATACGTATATATTGCACTTATCACATGCTACCTACAGAACTAGTGTCCAAATCTGAGATTCACACTTTCCCTCTCCCTGTCTCCAAGATGAGTACTTCACGTCTCTCTTTTCATACCACCAATGCTACTGTGTCCCTCTTACACTCTGCTAAAGATTGTGCTTCTTCATTCTCTGGGAAAACAGAAAGAATCAGAGGCTAGCTTCTCTACTGACCTGCCTTCATCTCCACCCATATCTCTGTCTCCCGTCCACTTACTATGAACGATCCACCCACGCTGCTAGCTAAGTTAGTCTCTCCACTTGTGCCTTGGAATCTGTCCTCTCTTGCCTACTCAAGCATATCACTCCAGCCACTGCCTTCTTTCTTTTTCCTGCATTATCAAATTTTCCCTCCCTATTCACCATCCCTTTAAGTGTACAAACATGCTGTATTATCTACCTTCTCAAAAGACAAAAACTTCTCTTGATCCCATAACCCCTCTTAGCTACTTAATCCCACACTTCTCAATATCCTTAATTAGTACTCTACTTAATACCTTACTTCTTTGCTCCCTTATAAAACAAGAAACTCTTATAATTACACTCACTGTCTCGAATTAGTTCCCTCACTTTCTTTCGTGAGCTCACTCTAATTAGGCTTTTGTCCTCACCACACCACAAAACTGCTCTTATCACAATGACCTCCATCAATAATCAATTCTCTGTCCTTACCTTATTCCACCCATCAGAGTATCTGTTACAGTCGATCACGTCCTCCTTGGTACAGTTTTTTCACCTGGCTTCTGAGATACCACTCTCCCTGTTCTCGTCATACCTCACTGGCCGCTTCTCAGTTTTCTTTGCTGGTCTCTCCTCAATTTCCACTCTTTATTTTTTTGTTTCATTTTTTTTTTGAGACAGAGTCTCACTCTGTTACCCGGGCTAGAGTGCCATGGCGTCAGCCTAGCTCAAAGTAACTTCAAACTCCTGGGCTCAAGCAATCCTTCTGCCTCAGCCTCCCCAGTAGCTGGGATTACAGGCATGCGCCACCATGCCCGGCTAATTTTTTTCTATATATATTTTTAGTTGGCCAATTAATTTCTTTCTATTTTTAGTAGAGACGGGGTCTTGCTCTTGCTCAGGGTGGTTTCGAACTCCTGACCTCGAGTGATCCTCCCGCCTCAGCCTCCCAGAGTGCTAGGATTACAGGCATGAGCCACCATGCCCAGCAATTTCCACCCTTTAAATGTTGGAGAACTCTCAGGCTTTAGTCCTCATGTGTTTTCTCTGTCTACACTATACCTTAGGTGATCCCAGCAGCTTCATGAGTTTACAGATCATCTAGATGGTGAGCTCCTCCCAAATTCAGGTCTCCAGCCTAGACATTTCCCCTCAACTTCAGGCTTGTATACCAACTACTTGGCAGCATTTCAAGTTGAATGTCTAATAAATATTGAACTGAATATGTCTGTACAGAACGGACGTGTTTCCCACCAAAATCTGCTTCTCCTATAGCTGTCCCATTTCCATAAATGGCAACCGTAGCCTCCAGTTGCACAGACCAAGACCCTCCACGTCATTCCTTTTTGATGTAAACTTTGTTGAAGCATAACACTGATACAGGAAAGTGCACAGATTATAAATGTACAACTCAATGAATGTTCACAGAGTGAGCACATTAATATAGTCAGCACCAGATCAAGGAACACGCCATTGCCCCAGAAGTGCTGTGTGGCCACAGTGATGCTCTTCAAATGCAAGTCAGATCACGTCACTCCTCTTCCCGAAAGCCTCTAACGGCTTTCCATCTCACTCAGAATAAACGCCACAGTACTTATGATTGGCTTATAAGGCCCTGCATGAGCTGCCTCCTGCTACTTCTCTCCCCTCTGCCTGTATCACTTCAGATAGAGGCCTCCTTGCTCATCAAATACACCAAGCCCACTCCCCAGGACTTCTGCCGTTGCTCCGTCTACCTCGATTGGATCGTTGTCAGCACAGCCATCCTCGCACTTCCTTCAGGCCCCTGCTCAACTGTCATCTTAATGCTGCCTAAAACAGGAACTTACCAACTACTGACGGTCATTTTCCATTCCCCCCCCCCACTTATTTCTCTACTAATTTTCTACTTATTATCTCTGATGTTAAAAAAGTTTACTTGTTTATTATTTGTCACGTCTAGTAGACTGTAGGTTCTATGAGGACAGGGACTTGGTTTTGTTCTCTGCTCTATTCCCACTTCCGGAACCATAGAAGTCCCTCAATAAATGTTATTTTAATAAATGTATGATAAATTGACAAATTGTGGCAAGTGCAGAAGAATAATATCAGGTTACTGAAATGCCACATCAACTGAGGAACACATGAAGGAACTAGGGATGTTTAGCCTAGAGAAGAAAAGATTTAGGTGTTTGCAACTAATTGATCACAACCAGTTACAGATTCCTTTGTTCCTTTTCCACTTGACCAGCCTTAAAAAAAAAAAAAAAAAAAGAAAAGAAAAAAAGAAAAGATTTAGGAGAACAGGATCAGTCTTAGGAAATACGTAGGGCTGTCACATGTGGTTTCAGAGGTCTGAACTTGGCTTTGACATGCTGAATACACCCAGTAATGGGGAGTTCACTACCTTGCGAAGCAGCCAGTTCCATTATTAAATTGCTGTGTCAGAAGGTTATAGTAAACTAACATTTATTTCTCTTTGACTTTCTCTTACTCGTTAATCTTTCCTCTGGAGCCCCACAGACCAAATCTAATCCCTCCTTCACTTGTAACTGGATGAAATGAGTCACCAAAGGGGTACGTTTAAGGAAATCAAAAAAACTACAGGCCTTTTGTTTTGCAGAGAGGTATATACATACCGAAAAATGAGAGGCTTAAGAAAATAAATGGCTTTGTCATTTGTTTTGGTGGGAAAGGGTTGGAAGGTTATAAGAGGAAAGAGAGGAGGAGAGATAAGTTGATGAACAGAGAGTACAAGCTTAGAAAAAGAACAGAAATTGTTCTAAGAATTTGATTAAATTTCTGCTGTGTGGGGTATGATGAACCTTTTAACCCCAGGCTTCTCACAAAGTAATCAGTACAGTATCTCTACATCGTGAGTTAGATTTACTTTTTGGGATATGTAGAAATCCTGGGGATAGTGACTGTAGAAGAAGATCGAGGCTACTCATGAGAGTCCTGTCATATGCAGGTCCACGTGCAACAGCCCTTCAGCAACATGAAGGGAAACTAGAGCAAACAGAGTTTTGATTTTACACGGGATATGAGAATTATAACATTGCCAGGAAATGAGAATAACACCTGCAGGAAATGATAATAATATCTGTCCTTCTTTCCTAATAAACTTGTTGAGTACATCAATGAAATTTTAAATTAAGTCATAGGATAAAAGTGTTTCAGTGTCTAACAAAATTATCTATCAAAGTGAGAGATTATCATTACTAAAGTAAGCTGCCGATTGGATGAAATAACTTCCTTTCTCAAAAACCTTCCCCTCATTCATTCATCCAGCCATTTGTTGACTAACTTCTAAATTCCTGGGGCTGTTCTGGATACTAAGGATACAAAGATGAACCAAGGGGATTATTGCCCTAGAGGGAAAAACAGTTAACTGTTGTCTATAGAATGAAGTATAACTTTTTAGCATGGCATTCTTAAAATGAGATATTTTATCTCCCACATTTTCTTACATAATCTATATTCAGAGCAGCCACATCAGACCATTTAGCAGTTCCCAAACGTAAGGTGCACTTTTATCCTCTTTGCCTTTGTCCACAATCCATTCGTTATTTCTTGATTCAATAAACACGTATCAGACTCTTTCCTTGTGCCAGGCACTATGTTGGCTGTCAGGAACACAGAGATGAATAAGATGGAATCTCTGTCCTCAAAGATCTTAGCAGGAAGATCTCAGAAGGAAGAAACACCTTTCCCCTTTTCATCTACTGAAATTCTTCTCTTTCTTCAAGGCCCAGATGAAATCTATGGCCTTTTGTAGTCTTCCCTGATCTCTTTTCTTCAGCACATAGTTTATAATTACTTTGAATTTCTTTCATTCCTTTTGTGTTAAAATGAACTGTTTTGAATGCCTCTCCCTCTGAACTCCTGGACAGGATCATGTTTTACCCATCTTTGTGTCTCTGCTAGTAACTAGCATAATTCTTTGTATAAAACAGGCCTCAGCAATAGTTGGCTGAATTGGAAAAAGAATGGGGTAGAGAAACCTAAACCTCAGACCTCCTGGAAGAAGGCCTAAAATCAAGACATATATGTTGAATTGGACTAAAAGATGGGAATACAGTAAACCAGGCCACCCAGAGGAGGCTTTTAGAATACTAGGGGGTCACTTGTTTATATTTATTCCAGATTTATTTATTTCTCATGTAAACTCCAACTGGGCCTCCAATAGTCTGGCCACCACAGGACAGACCTAAGCCAAGCATGCTAAGGTCACTCCCAAGAAGATGAATGGGACTTCTAAGACACTTAAAGTTGTCCAAATGCTAACTATCTGGATTTAGGAATTTAGAATCCTAGTTATCAGGGCTGGGAGGTATCTTAGAAATTATGAACACCCTCCCAGAAAGGGGCACTGAATTATGCAAGGTCACATAGCTATGAATAAATATTTACATGCGTTCACTCTTTACCCTGAATAGAAATTCCTGGAAATGAGGATCATGCTTTCTCCCTGAAAGGTCAGAGTTACTCATCCTACTGTTGTCCTGATTTCTTTACCTCTTGTGGTTTTGGATACAGACATGAACTTTTGGAAGATTGATCCAAGTAATCCCATTCTCTCTATAACCTATGATTCTTCCCACCTGTCACAGCATGATATAGCAGCAATAAATAGCTCAGGATCAAAAGTCAGAAGTCCCAAGTTCTAGTTCCAGTTCTTGTACCAGGTAACTGTAACTTTGGGCAAACCACTTACATTTACCCAGCTTTAGTTTCACCATTAGTACAAGAGTGTTCAAGTCTAACATTTTGCCATCCTTACTCCTTATTTTCTAGGCAGACTCATAAGAAGATAGATCAGACTGAAATGAGAAAGCACAAAGAAGGAATTAACCTAATTGTTAACATCTTTTTGCTGCCCACTGATTTAAATAGCTATTGCTTTCTTTGTTCAGATTCAAAATCATTTTATTATTACTACTTTGTAACATCTTTTTCTTTTTTGAGTCAGGGTCTCCTTCTGTCATCCAGGTTGGAGTGCAGTTGATATGATCATAGCTCACTGAAGCCTTGAACTCCTGAGCTCAAGCAATCCTCCTACCTCAGTCTCCTGAGTAGCTGGGACTATAGGTGCACCACCACATTCAGCTAATTTAACAAAAACTTTTTTTTTCAGAGATGAGGTCTCACTATGTTGCCCAGGCTTGTCTCCAACTCCTGCCCTCCAATGATCCTCCCGCTTCAGCCTCCCAGAGGAGAATTATAGGCATGAGCCACTGTGCCCAGCCCATTTTGAATTAAATATTAATAATCTGTATATGTAGTATAAGGTTCAGATTCAACTGCATTCTTTTGCATATTTTATTTATTTATTTATTTATTTGAGACAGAGTCTCACTCTGTTGCCCAGGCTAGAGTGCCGTGGCATCAGCCTAGCTCACAGCAACCTCAAACTCCTGGGCTCA
>CAUYRT010078995.1:0-16852 GCA_963574885.1 Lepilemur ruficaudatus
ACAGAGTAGGTTTTTGAATGTAACAAGATAAGTCAACTTGAGTGGTAATATATTTTGGGAAATCAGCTCACTACAAATTGTGACTGTAAACATTGTACTGTAAATGCTTTGTAGTTTTCCCCCAATAAAAAAAAAAGAAAAAGAAAAAGGTAATCAGGAATTGCTCATATGTAAAATGAAGAATAGTTATCTTCTAAGCTTGTCGCGATGATTAAATGAATTAATACATGTTGAGTGCTTAACAGAGTACTTGGCACATAGCTAGAGTTTAATTTACAGAAAATTAAGCTTTTGGGCTGGGCACGGTGGCTTATGTCTATAATCCTAGCACCTTGGGAGGCTGAGGTGGGAGGATTGCTGGAGCCCAGTAGTTCAAGACCAGCCTGAACAACATAGGGCTCATCTCTAGAAAAAATTTAAAAAATAAGCTGGGTGTGGTGGCACACACCTGTAGTCCCAGCTACTCAGGAGGCTAAGGCAAGAGGATTGCTTGAGCCTAGGAGTTTGAGGTTGCAGTGAGCTATGATGATGCTACACCACTGTACTCTAGCCTGGGCAACAGAATAAGACCCTGTCTCAAAAAAGTTAATTAATTAATTAATTAAGCTTTTGAGCTTCAGCAAAAAGAGGACAAGTTTGGGGGTAGGAAATAATAAGTCTGGTTTTAAACATGTTTAGTTTAAGGCCCTTGCAAAATATCTAGAGCTGTGCTGTCTAAAAGTGTAATGTGGGTCATATGTGTAACTTCACATTTTCTAGGAGCCACATTGAAAAGGTAAAAGCAGGTGAAATTGATCTTAACAACATACTTTATTAACTCAGTATGTATCTAAACTATTATCATTTCAGTATTTAATCAATAAAAAATCATTGAGATATTTTACATTCTTTTTTTATCTTAAGTCATCAAAATCCAGTGGGTATTTTAATTTTACACTTGCAACATACCTCAGTTTGGATTAGCCACCTTTCAAGGGTTCAAGAGCCATATGTAGCTAGTGGCTATCAAAGATTTCTAATAGGGAATTGAAGCAGATCTGAGTCAACAATGTTTACATGGCAGATGAAGACTGAGGCTCGGTGGTGATGAGATTATCATACTTGCAATGTGGAGGGAAGCAGGCCAAGGACAGATGTTTGGGAAGCACAACATTAGAGGGGCAGGCACTGGAAGAAGAGTTGGCAAAATATGGGAAAAATGATCAGAAAATTAGGAAAATTCAGCAGAGTGAAGCCAAAGAAAAAAATTTCAAGGAGGAGGAGAAGACAAGAGTTTTCAGTACTTAAGTAAAGTGAGTATTGAAAAGAGATCATTGGAGTGGGCAATCAGTAAGATTTTGAGAGAGTCCAGAATAGTGGGCTTTATAATCAAGTCTGAAGTCAAGTCTCAGCTTTACCACTTACTGCTCAGCTATGAATGTTTCTAGTGAAGGGTGGCATAATAAGCCACCTCAAAACATGCTACTTTGGCATAAGGATTATTCTGAGCCGAAACCAAGTGAGAAGAAGCAGACACAAGAAACGTTCTCTGCCCTCCTCCATTTGCCTAAATGTTTACATAAATTTACAAAGGTGTCCCTCCTCCCCTCTCTACCAGGAAGGACAAAGGCTGATCAAGGGAGAGGACTTGGACCCTTATCATCCAGGAGATGGCACCAGAGAAATCTAAATAATTAGCTTTTACCTACCATTAATCAGTTTCCCATATATTTGCTCTCCCACAATTTACTGCCCGTAGAGACTGAAGGTCCTTTCCCTTTGTCTTGTCACTTCTTTTAAAATTTGTTGTTCTTTGTTGAATATGCTAACTATACAAACCAGAGTCTGAGCCATTTTTTTGAGTTACTAATTTCTGGGTACTCTCATGTGTTATATGCATGATACAAGTTAATAACTTGTTTGTTTTTCCCTTGTTAATCTGTCTTTTTTTTTTTTTTTTTTTACAAGGGCCCCAGGTGAGAACATAGCAAGGTAGAGGAAAAATTATTTTTTCTTCCCTAAAACAGATATGGAAAAGGGACAGTGGACAAAATAGAGAGGAATGAATACTCATAGAGCAAAGTTGCTTTAGAAGATAGGGATTAGCACAAGAAGAAATTAAGATCCTTTTCATGAATAAGGTAACAAAGAGGCATGGATGGTTGAATTTACAAATATATTTGAGACTGTAATGGGCGAGGAGGAAGGGAAGCTTTAAGGTGTCTATATTCTCAAAAATTAGGAGGCATGGCAGTCTTAGTAAGAGCAGGGTCCAACACAAAAAGACAAGCAAACTGATAAGGGTTTGAAATACTTGGTGGAGAATGGGGAAAAGAAAAAAAAAAAGAAAGGATAATGGGAAAAATAAATGACAGTAGATAAACAAATGAAGTGCTAAGAATCACTGATGTTGAAACTCATTATTCTGTAATGGAATCAATCAACAATTATTTTTATTTTGTTCAGGAGTATAAGCAAAGAGATAGTTGTAATGATTTAAGACTGGGAATTGGCAGGGTAGGTTACACAAGAATAAAAGGTAGAAGAATTGGGACCATTATTTCTTTGGTAAAGGGCAGAAATGATTAACAGATTTCTACCTAATAGATCACAGATAAGTAAATCATATTAAATATATGACGTCTTCTTTTCTTGAACTACTTGAGAATAAGTTACCAAGATCATGTTTCCTACAAACAAGAAAACCTTACATAATCAAAGTACGACCATCAGAATACAGAAACTACATTTATACATTACCATCCTCTAATTCTAAAACCAATCAAATTTTGCCAGTTATCCCAATAATGTCCTCTACAGCAAAAGAATCAGTCCAGATTCATGCCTTTGTCATGTCTATTTAATCTCCCTCAGTCTGGGAGTTCAGTCTTTGCCCAACTTTCATGACCCTGACCCTTGTGAAGATCATATGACAGTTTTGTTATTGAATGTCCTTAATTTAGCTTTGTCTGATGATTCCACTGATTAGACTCAAGTTACACATCTTGGCAGGAATACCACAGAAAAGATACCCTTCTTTTCACTGCATCCTATCTGGTGGCATACAAATTTTGATTCATTCTACTATTGATTCTATTAACTTTAATCATATCATTAAGGCAGTGTTTACTAGGCTTCATCATTACATTATTACTCTTTTTTTCCTCTGTACTTACTACGTACTTTGTGACTATGCAATATCCCATTCCTTATTAAGCAATTTATTTTTTGTTTGATTGCAACATCAACTCATGGATTTCAATTTTATTCAATGGAATATGACCCAGTACTATCATTATTTATTTGTTATTTAAATCATTACCTGTTTACGGATGCTCAAATTATCTCCAATATGGCCAGAAGGAGCTCCTTTAAGCTGGTACCTGTGTCCTTTTGACACATCCCTACCATTGTTTGAACAATTCCTTCTGTCTGGCTACAAAATGTTACAGGATCATCCTGTACTTTCCCTGGCTCCATTCTGAAATTGGCCATTTCTACAAAGATCCCTGCTTCCTTTCAGGGAAAGTGGTATTTAGAAAACAAGAACTGGACACCAGGTATATCCATTGCTATTGGCATGTTTTTGCTCCCAGGCCTTGAGCTGACAAAGCTAGGGAATATATGTACATATATCTGTATATACCTTGATTTATTTCTGTATCTATATATATTCAAAACCAGTACTTTACACTGATATACCAAATTCCAATGCAGTATCACCATTTTCATTCTGGTTTTCTCCTTTCCATATTGTAAGTCCCTGTTACAATAGTGAAGAACTTGGCCTTCATTGTCTCCAATATATTTATTCAATCAAAGCCCCGTATTAAACTTGCCATCACAGTCCAATCTCCCCTGCAGACACCCTCTGACTCTCTTGCTGGGCTGCTGTAGTTCTCCCTCCCACCTAGCCCTACTGTCCGGACCTTGGTCAATCCCATCTAACTGCTTTTGGACTAAATTGTTCCACAAGGGAAGAGAAAAGGAAGAGTGAAAATCAATTCTTTAAAATTTGTGAATCTAGTACACTGTAATAATAATATACAAAGGAAATTGTGCTCTTTCTAAATTGCCTAATGAAGCACTAGAAATTAAGTGATAAATTAGCAATAATGAATCTTTAAATTTAAGAAAAAACAAGCTACTAGAGTCGCTTTTAAAACCAGCACTTTAATTCTTTAAAAAAGTTAGGCCATGTAATCTTTCTATCCTTTCCCACTTTCTTCCTTCAGCACTTACATCAGTGTTTTATAAGATACCCGAAATATAGAACTTAATAAATCTTTTTGAATGAATAATGAATAGCAGGTACTAAAACAGCGAATTAATAACTTGTTAAATAAAGTAAAAGCATCTGCTTACCTATTTCCATACAAGTCAAAAACATAAATATTTCCTTGATGGTCCCCAGCAATTAAGGAATCACCTGAGCCATCAAAAGCCACATTCAAAAATCGCAAAACTTTTGGATGGTAATCAGAAGTGTTGTGAATGATGTTCACTATAATTCTGTCAAGGAAAAAAAACCCATTAAATTCTATGTCAAGTATTACTCAATATTATGAAAAAATATGGCTTTTAGAGTATACTAATTTTGAAGTCTACCTATTCTTCCCTCTCCTACTGCTCCTCCTCTCCCCCCCTAAAATCAATCTTACAAGGATTTCTGAAAACAGTTCAGAAAGTTATTCATTACCAAAGTGGCTACTGTTCATTCATTCATCAAATACTTGTAAACTCACTGTGTCAGACACTGAACAAGCCAGGCGCTAAAATAATTGATAGACGTGGTCCCTGCCCTCATGGAGCTTGTAGTTTAGTGGTAAAGACAGACATTAAAAAAACAAACACAGATTCATAAGCAGATTTATAAATTGTGATTAAGTGATAGACAACAGGGAATGAGACTTTGTGATACAGAGTGTTCCAAAATGAATAAACATACATTTACTTTCATTTCTAATGTATCTACTATAATACCCTGGCAGGTAAGCTCTGCAAGGACAGGACCACAGCTTATTCATTACTGTATCCCGGCATCTGGCCTACAACTCATAAAAGGCATTCAAAATATGCCTGCTGAATGAATGAATGCATTAAGAAGTCATTCTTTAAAACTCCCATTAATCACACTTCTATTCAAAAGATTAAGGAAGTTTATTTTTCAATATTATTCTATAGAAACATATCTAATGATTAAAAAGCTAAATGAAAGTTAAAACATTCTTAAAAACCTTAGGTTTTAAATAGCTGATATATACATACACATGATTCAAAGAAAAAATGGCAAAGGAAAAGAAAAACCTACACATAGGGAAAAAAGATGAACATATCCAAATGTTATAATAATAGCGACTGCCTGCATGTAATAGGAATATGGCTTTTGCCCCTTCTTTCTATTTTTCTATATTTTATACATGTTCTTTAATGATCATAGACTACTTTCATAAGGGGAAAGACAAACTTTATAAAGAACACACCTACATTTGTCTGAAGTTACTATTTTTTTGAGAGGAGTATCATATACCACATATCTGTTGAAAAAAATTTATAAAATTTGTGGCACAAAATAACTAACTCCTTAAAATAACATAAGTGTGTATAATCTGGTCTAGAATAATGCCATTCTTTATTGCAAAAATAATTTTTAATCATGAAAATTTTATCTTACTTAATTTTTTGTGACTTTTTGGATTTTAATATAGAAACATGTATCTTCCTCATTATAACTTCATTAAAGCATGCTAAACTGAATTAAGTGAATTGAACATTTTCTACTTGTTTCTCTAAACATACGCTTTTTTTTAGATCCATTAAGGGAAACAGCAAATTCTTACAATGCTTATTTTTATCTAGTACCCCAGTAATTAAAAATCCAAAAATAAACGTACTGAAATGACAAGCAATAATATCAAAATGTCCCTGGCAACTAAATTCAGACATAGCAAAAATGACTTTTCCCTCTAGTCTTTTTTCTGTAACATTTACATGTGTTCTGTTTACAAAATTACATGATCAGTGTTAAAAATATGGAAAATACAGAAATACACTAACAAATAAGTATTTGATTATAACCCTACCATCTAGATGTAATCACAATTAACAGCAACATTCTGCCACTCTGATTTTTCATATAAATCACACATACAAGTATTTACTAGAGCAACTTCCTTTCAGTTGACCACAGGTTGCCTGAAAGAGTTTCTCAGTTCTTAAACATAATATCAAATAGTTACTGAGCACGAAATGTGTCAGACAATGTGTCTGGTAAGTCTGATTATCCCCTTACAGTCTTAGTGATCAATTTCACCATGGGCACAGAGCTGGTAAGTGGCCATTTACTTTAACTAAATGCATCTGACACCTAGTGAGGGCTCTTTGTTTCTCTAAACAGCGTCAACAATGGGTTTTAATGAACAAAAAGAAAGCTAAGTTTTAGTGGAAGAAGCAAACAATAAGGACATTTGAACAATAAACGTGTTTCTTTAATTTTTTTTAATCTTGCATGTATATCTAGATGTTTTATAACAGCAAGAAAGAAAATTAATGTAGATTGGCTATAACTTTCAGAATGTTTTAAAAAGACCAGAGGTAGTGATGGCCTTTACACAAACTCAGATTTGGAAATGAAAAACTTGAAGAACCCCCACTTTAGACAATTTTTTAGTCAATTATATTGACTGACAACAGCCAGAAACCAAACGAGCCGCTGGTAAAACGTCTAGCACAGCGCTATGGGCACAGTAGTAGGCAATTAAAATCTGTTGATTCGTGGAGAAGCAACCAAAAGATCAACAGAAAAATCACTAGAACAAGAAACAAACTGAAACCTGAATTCAAGCGATGCAGCAAAGTCGGTGAAACCCCAGGGAATTGGAAGCAGGGAGATTACTCTGTGCGCAGCAATCGGAACCCCAAATAGCACCACTTTGGAACAGAGGTTTCCAATGAAGTCTCCAAGAGAAACTGAGGTTGAAACAGGTCAGATAACTGGGAACAGAATGAAAAGCAGCGCTGGCAATACTTGAAGGCCGCGGTGCAATGAGAATATAACCCCTACCCCTAACACACAGGCCCATAGGTGAACTCAGGGAACCGGAAGTTTTTGTTCCGTTGCTGTCCCCAGGGCTTAGAAGCGTGCTTGGCACACAGCAGGCCCTCAACAAATAGTTGAGGAATGGACCTGTGTCTGAATACACACAGTGAACAAAGAATGAATAAGCTGCAGTCTTCGGCAAGGGTAGAAGTGTATTGCTTTCCCACCCCGCAGCCCCCTTAGAGTTCTTTTCCAGATGCAACCGTTAAATATTTACTAAGCATCTAGTACGTGCCAGGGATACTACAGGGATACCATGATAATTAAAGAAGGAAGCCTCCTGGCACTCAACCAAGCATTGCAAATTCTCTTACATAAAGAGAACACCCGCCTCCTGCTCCATGCTGTCCCGGACAAGACCCCCGTCCCCAGAACCTGGAAGGGGGTCTCAGGATCGTGGCGTGTGGAGCTATCTACTCCTGATGAAGTCACCCAACCCAGGGATCACGGCAGGGTCAGAGGCAGAGCCCGCACCGCTACCTGGCCCCTGCATCCCTTCCCAAGACTGACCCTCCGACGCCTCACCACGGACGCGGGCCCGCCCCTCGCCGGTCTCCACCCGCGCCTCAGCTCGCGCCCTCCCGACAAGGCCTTTACCCATCCCGAGTGGCTGGGGACGGCTTGCGATGCCATATCTTGCCGCTCTCCTTGTTGCCCAGGTCCGTGCTCTGCATGTCGAGGCCCAGCCTAGACCGCCGGCGGCCTGGTGGGTAACCGTCCCGGCGCCTTCCCGGCAGGCTCCGCGCTCCGGGCCCGGGAAGTTTGAGCGCGGTCTGCCACGGCCGGGTCCCCCTCGGACCGAACCAAACGCACGCAGGCTTTCTGTTTACAACCAATCAGAAGGCGCTCCTCCCAAACTCCGCCCAGGCGACCCCTCCCGCTCTGGACAATGGAATCGACCAAAGGCGTTCTCTTAGACTCCGCCCCCTGTCGTGGTCACGCCTCCGCTAGAGACCCCCAATCCTCTGGGAATCGTAGTTTCCTGCAGGTGGCAAGAAAAGTGATTTTTCTCCTGTGGTCTCTGCATTCCGTTTTAAATTACGTTTAGGGATTAAGGGATTGTATAGAGATGACTAATAAGCAAGGAGCCAAATGCACTGGGAAATGAAGGGTTCCTTTTATAGAACTTTCGGGGTCGAAAGATCCTTATAGATGAAATAGTCCATTCTTCTTGACCTTCTAACCATCCTCATTTTTTTCAGTTCCGTAATCTGACAAAATGTTCTGGTGTGACGGTGTCCGGTCCACCAGTCACGGCCCAGAAAAGCAATAATATCATCAACAACCAACTGCACTGACATCATTGAGTTCATTTTTGTAAAAATTCGCTTAGAATTTCTGCAGTGCTTACTAAGTATTGGGCTTTTTTTTATGTGCTTTACAAATATATTAATTTATTTAATCCTTGTAGCAAATTTACCAGTTAGGTAGTATTATTATCCCCATTTTCAATGCTCTGTGAAGTTGTTCATTCGTTTTCTGAGGCTACCCTAATAAATTACTACAGCTCTGGTGGCATAAAACAACAGAATGAGACTCTCTGGATGAAGTTCTGGGGGCAGTAAGTCAGAAATCAAGATGCGGGCAAGGTTCCCTTCCTTGTCATTCCTGTTTCTGCTAGTTGGTGGCATTCTTGGCTTGTAATCGCACCACTCCATTCTCTGCTTACATCTTTGAATAGCCTTCTCCTCTGGGATGTGTCTTCTCTTCCATCTCTCTCAAATCTCCCTGTGTCTTTCCTTTTTTTTTTTTTTTTTTTGGTAGAGACAGACTCTTGCTCTGTTGTCCAGGCTGGAGTGCAGTGGTGCAATCATAGCTCACTGAGGTCTCCAACTCCTCCTAGGTTCAGGCGATCCTGCTGCTTCAGCCTCCAAAGCAGCTGGAACTACAGGCACATGCCACCATGCCCGACCAGCTAGGCTAACTTTTTCTGTTTTTCCTAGAGACGGGGTCTTGCTCTTGCTCAGGCTGGTCTGGAACTCCTGGCCTCAAGCGATCCTCCCGCCTCAACCTCTGAAAGTGCTGGGATTACAAGCATGAGCTACCGTGCCCAGCCTGTTTTTCTCTTATAAGGACACTTGCCATTGAATTTAGGGTCCACACAAGTAATCCAGGATGATCTCTTCATTTCAAAATCCTTAACTTGATTACATCTCCAATGATCCTTTCTCCAAATAAGATAACAGTCATAGATTTGGAGGATTAGAGTGTAGATTTATACTTTGGGGGGAGGGGCACCATTCAATCCGTGTACTACTGTTATCCCCATTTTGCTGACAAAGAAATTGAGTTAAGGGGAGAGCCAGGATTAGAACTTTAGTCTTTCCATTTCTGGTCCCCATGTTATTTTACAACAGAAATTTGACTTTAAAAAAATGATATGGCTATGGTATTTGAAAAGCTCAAACTCTCTATCAGAAAAGCAAAACTTTCAAAAAAAATACTAATGGAGATTTTAAAACTTATCAAGGGGTGGTTCTGAAAAGTCAGACAACTTTTAATGAGCTATTACAGAGGAGGTAACTGCATCCCTTATTTATTATTATTACTATTTTTAGGGATAGGATCTCGCCCTGTTGCCAGGGTAGAGTACAATGGTATCATCATAGCATGTGGTCCCCAGTGCCCAGACCATTGCCGAGTATGGTCTATGGCCTGTTAGGTACCAGGAGGCGCATCACCGCCTGAGCTCTGCCTCTCCCCTCCCCCCCCCCACCTCCCTAACCCCTTCTGTGGAAAAATTGTCTTTCATGAAACCGGTCCCTGGTGCCAAAAAGGTTGGGAACTGCTGATCATAGTTCACTGCAACCTCAGACTCCTGGGCTCAAGCTATCTTCCTGCCTCAGCTTCAGGAGTAGCTGGGAGTATAGGCATGTGCCACCACACCCAGCTAATTTTCTATTTTTTTGTAGAGATGGAGTCTCCCTATGTTGCTCAGGCTGATCTCAAACTCCTGGCCTCAAGCAATCCTCCTGCCTCAGCCTCCCAAAGTGCTAGGATTACAGGTGAGGGCCATCATGCCCAGCCTTGCATCCCTTATTTTTATTTATTGAATTTGACCTGGTGATAAACTATGTATATGAATGTTTGCATTTTTATTCAGGAATCTTAGAGTATTAAACATAACTTAAGGTGCCCAATTTGAAACAGGTTATTACCCACATTTCTGTCCCACACAAGTAACCAAACAACCTCTTATCAAGAACAGAAACAAATCTCCTGAATGATTTTTTTTAACTTCTCTGGTTTAATCTGCCTGCAGTTCAGCTAGTTTGGGCCGTCACAGCCCATGTGACCATCCTATTCAATCTCAGATATGTGATAAAGAGGTTTATTTGTTACAGATCTTCTGGGCTCCCAATTTGTACTTATCTTTTGACTTTGGGGGCCAGACTTGAAGGTCAGGCTGAAGAGAAGTGTCCCCACAACTGCTAACCTTCTACTCATGAGATCACCCAATTTTGAACACCCCAATTAGTAGTCCCTTGTGCTCTAGTTCCTTCTGAATCATTACTCAGTCAATAACAAATACATTTTATACATATGTATATTTATTTAACAGTTTTATTGAGATATAATTGACATTCAATAAACTTCACATATTTAAAGTGTACAGCTCTGTAAGTTTTGACATAAGTAAACTCCTCATGAAAGCGTCACCATAGTCAAGATAATGAGCATATTCAATACTCTTAAAAGTTTCCTCATATCTCTTTGTAATCTTTTTCTACCTCCACTCCACCTCACCCACAGGCAACCAAGGACCTGTTCTTCTTCCCTCAGAATAGTTAATATTTGCTAGAAATTCATATAAATGCATTCATAGACTATGTATCCTTTTTTTTGGTCTGATTTCTTTCAGCATAAATTGGAGATTATTTTGAGATTCAATTGTGCTGTAGAGTGCATCTGTAGTTCATTCTTTTTTTACTGCTGAATAGTATTCCACAGTGTTCATATGCCACAATTTGTTTTTCCCTTCACCTGTGGATGAATATCAGGGTTGTTTCTAGTTTTTGGCTAGTCCAAATAAAGCTGCTATAAACATTCCTAAACCAGTCTTGGTATAAACATGTACTTTCATTTCTCTTGGGTAAAGTGGAATAGTTGAGTCATATGGTAGATGTAGGTTTAGGTTTTTAAGAAACTGTCAAACATTTACAAAATAGTTGTGTCATTTTACATTCCCACCAACAGTGTGGGAGAGTTCCAGGTGCTCCATGTCTATGATGACTCTTTGTAACTGTAGCCATTCTATGAGTATGGTGGTATCTCATGGCGATTTTAATTTCCATTTATGCAATGACAAATGATGTTCAGCATTTTTCATGTGATTATTTGCCTTCTGCATATATCCTTGGTGAAGTATCTGTTCAAATCTTTTGCCCAATTTCTAACTGCATTGCTTGTTTTTTTTTATTATGATGTTTTGAAAGTTCTTTGCATATTTTGGATACAAACCCTTTATCATATATATGATTTGCAAATATTTTCTCCCAGCCTGTGGCTTTTTTTTTCATTCTCTTCACAGTATCAAAGAGTAGAAGGCAATAATGTCGATGAAGATCAATCTATGAATATTTTCTTTTCTGGTATGCTTTTGGTATTATATCTAAGTAATCTTTACCTAAAACAAGGTTACAAAGATTTCCTCCTTTGTTTCCTTCTTTTTGTGACTTTCAAATACATTCTCAGAGGGATGGAAAATTTTGTGTATCTAAGGGATTTTTACTTTTTGCTTTTCAAAGCCCTTTCTGCTTGCCCTCTTATCCCCTATACTTTCAGTATTGAAGGGTGTCTTCCTTTTGCTGAGATAATATATAATTTGGACAGAGAAAGAATACTTTCAATTTGTTAGAGGGAGCTTAGTGGACATTTGGGTTGCTCAACATCTGAGTATACTTTCTGTTTGGGAAAAGTCCCAAGATATTTGGAAGGTAAAGAAGAGCAGTTATTCTCTTTCCCAATTCCTTGACAACCAACTCTGTATCTCCCCCAAAATTTAGGCCAGTCAGTAAGTTAGCAAGCAAAGAAAACTAATTAAAGGAGTACAATAACAAAAAACAATTGAAAATACAATTCAAGTATTGACTACAATCTCTCTAAGAACATCAAAGAGGAACCAACTAATAACCTTTATCAAACTTATTAAAATACCCTTTTCCACCTTATTTGGTAAACTAAGTTATGCCACAATAGCTAACAACTCCAAAATCTCAACGGCTAAAAACAAAATCTCCTTATGGCTGGGTGTTCAGTTTATCTTAATCTCTCAGGGACCCAGTCTGAGGGATTAGCCACCATTTTAAAAGTTTTTGGTTGATGTGTTGGGGGGGAAAAGAGAGTTCTAGAGGGTCTCACACCAGCAATTAAATGCTCCAGTCCAGAAATGCCATTATTACTTTTGATCCCAACTCACTACCAGAACTATGGCCCCATCCAAACACCAAGGGGCTAGGAAGTACAATTCTATAAATCAGTTAGATATAGTTGCAATAATGCTGCAACCACCACCAAACCTCTGCGGCATTCAACAATCAGCATTTATTGCTCAAGCATCTGGAATCAGCCAGGTGGCTCTGCTGATCTTGGCTGGGCTCACTCACATACCTGGGGGTCAGCTGGCTTTCAGCTTTATAGGTTGACCTCATCTGGGGTAATGCGGGCAATTCAACTCTGTTCCAAGTGTCCCTCATCCTCCCACAAGCTAGCCAAGGCATGCTCTTGTGGTAATGGCAGTGGTGCAATTGAGCAAGCAGACTTGCAATGCCTCTAGGCTTGGAGCTGGCACACCATCACTTTCACCTCTGCCTAATAAACAAAGTAAGTTATGCAGCTGAGCTCAGGGGCTGAGTGTTGTATTCCACTCATGGCAAGAGAACATCGGAAAGTTCCCTGGAAGGCATGGATCCAGGGAGGAGTGGAGAATGGGGACCAGTTTTGCAATCTACAACATCTACCATGTGTTTGGAAGGGAGAAGAACCTAAAATATTTGGTGAACAGCATTAACAGCTCCCACACTATCCCTCTTTCTCAATATATGAAATACATCTTCACAACCCTCAGGACTTCTTTCTTTTCTGTCCTAAAACCTTTCTTGAAGTTCTTGAGCACCAGGGTTCTTATCTCTAATTCTTTGTTATTTGGTTTAACATTAAAGCATTTTTGGTCTTTTCCCCATTAATAGGAGTTGCACAATCAAAAAAAGCCTAGAAGCCAGGTATAGTGGCTCACACTTGTAATTCCAGCATTTTGGGAGGCTGAAGCAGGAGGACTGCTTGAGGCCAGTAGTTCAAGACCAGCCTGGGCAAAATAGCAAGAACCTGTCTCCAAAAAAAAAATTTTTTTTTTTTAATTAGTCAGGCATGGTGGTGTGCACTTGTAATCCTAGTTACTTGGGAGACTGAAGTGGAAGGATCACTTGAGCTCAGGAATTCAAGGGTACAGTGAGCTATGATTCTGCCACTGCACTCCAGCCTGGGTGACAGAGCAAGACTCTGTCTCAAAAAACAAACGAATAAAAACACCTAGAAACTGATCCAGAAACTTTCCTCCTTAAAATGTTGAGAAGATTACAGACTCATGAAATTTAATATCTCTCTTGTGTCCCTGTCACATACTAATTGTGTGCTTTTCGATTAATGTTGCCTTCCCCACGGGACTTCATGAAGGCAAAGAGCTCCCCAAGAACCCAGCATAGAGCTTGGCACATAGAAAATATAATCTGTTGAGTGCATGAATTTACTTGTTTTGCACTTCCTACTATCTGGCACAGTGCCAGGCACATAGTAAGCCTTTAAAACATGTTTATTGAACAACTGATCTATTCTCTAAATTTAAAATACTTCAGGCTATGCTATCCCAATTAAATGAATATCAAACTATAGTGGGTAAGAAGAAAGAAACAAAGAGACTGAGTTTCTGATCCCAGAAGAGACACTAAATCATTGCATGATCTTGGATAAGTCACAACCTCCCTGAGACCCGTTTTCCTCATCTGCAAACAACACGAGTGGAAAATGCTTCCTTAACCCCCTTCCCTTTCCCACATCCCATGCTGCTACAATGTACAGATGGAAGCTCATCTGTGCACCCCTTGAAATTTTTCTTACATGCAATTGCAAACACAATACCATTTCATATTTTCAGGTATGCATTCAGGGGGCCACAGCCAGGCATAGTTCATGTTTACACACATTTTCTTCCTGACACCAATGAAAACATGGCTGCATTTTATTCAGATCCCCCTCAAAGTTGTAAGTGTCAAGTTTGGAGCTTCAGAATGAGAGTCGTCTTTTGCGGAAGATAGGACCCCCTCCTTATTTTCCCTCTTTCTCACACACACGTGACATGTCCCTTCATTTTGACTTTTGTCACAAAAAAAACCCCGGCACTTATTTTCCATACATCTACTTGTTCCCCAAGTACAGTCAACTTTTGATGCCCCCGATTGGAGACAGCAGCTTAACCCAATGATTCTCAACAACAACAACAACAAAATTAGCTTCTTTTTATCAAAATTGGAAAAGAGCCTGGATTAGCCATTTATGGGTAGGTCACGTCTTACTCTTGTCATTCATTGATTAGTTCAGTCATCGGCTGGTCATTCACTCAACATTTTTTTTTTTTTGTGAGACACAGTCTCACTCTGTTGCCCAAGCTAGAGTGCCGTGGCATCAGCCTGGCTCACAGCAACCTCAAACTCCCGGGCTCAAGCAATCCTTCTGCTTCAGCCTTCCGAGTAGCTGGGACTACAGGATGCGCCACCATGCCCGGCTAATTTTTTCTATATATTTTTAGTTGTCCAATTAATTTCTTTCTATTTCAGTAGAGATGGGGTCTCACTCTTGCTCAGGCTGGTTTCAAACTCCTTACCTTGAGCAAGCCACCCGCCTCAGCCTCCCAAAGTGCTAGGATTACAGGCGTGAGCCACCGCGCCCAGCTTCACTCAACATTTTGACTGTCAACTATGTGTCAATCCCTGTACAAGTACCTGGGGCTGCAGTGGTGAAATATGATGAGTTTCATGTTCTTGGAAAGCTCACAGCTTAAGGTAAAATGGGAGGTTACAGGGAGAAATAGATGCGCCAGTCTAGTACCATGTGATCAGTGCTATAAAGATGCTCCCAGACTTGTGACTGGGTTATGTCCTGATAAACTCATCATAAGTTAAAAATATCATAAGTCAAAAATGCACTTAAGGCCAGGCACAGTGGCTCACACCTGTAGTCCTAGCACTCTAGGAGGCCGAGGCGGGAGGATCCCTGAGGTCAAGAGTTGGAGACGAGCCAGAGCAACAGCAAGACCCCGTCTCTACTAAAAATAGAAAAATTAGCTGGGTGTGGTGGCACACACCTATAATCCACCAACTCGGGAGGCTGAAGCAGGAGGATCGCTTGGGCCCAGGAGTTTGAGGTTGCTGTGAGCTAAGCTGATGCCACGGAACTTTAGCCCCGGTGACAGAGTGAGACTCTGTCTCAAAAAACCAAAAAACAAACAAACAAACAAAAAAACGCACTTAATACACCTAACCTATGGAACATCATAGCTTAGCTTAGCCTACCTTAAACCTGCTCAGAACACTTACGTTAGCCTACAGTTGGGCAACATCATCAAATACAAAGACTGAGGAAAGAGTCTTTGAGTGAGGAAAGACTTCTGGAGATATTCAACAAAGTTGAATATCTCATGTAGTTTGTTGAGTGCTTTACTGAAAGTAAAAAACCAGAATGGTTGTATAGGTTGAAGTATGGTTTCTACTGAATGCATATCACTTTCACACCAACATAAAGTCTAAAATTGTAAGCCAGGAGCCATCTGTAATTGAAGTATGGGCAAATTTCTAAGAGAGCTAATTCTCCAGGAAAGAGAGAGAGATGTTAATAAGAAGGTTGGCATTTAAGGTAGGCCTGGAAGGATGAGTTGGAGGAGGCTTTCTAGACAGAAGAAAGAATGGGTTTTGGAGATCTTGTTACTGCCCATCCTGCTTAATACGGTAATTTTGTCCCTACTTTACTAATGAGGAAACTAACGTTTATATAACTTGCCCAAGGTCATACAGCTGTCAAGCCAAGGTTCCAATGTAGACGTACCTGGCTCCATTATCTTATTCAGCCTTTCCTATCCTTCTCTGCCTTTTGTGGACCAGGCTGGCATGGTTCTGTAATTCTTCCAAAAGACCCATTGCCTGGACCAGAAAAGAACTTATCAACTTGTCATTAACCTGAGTAAAATATCCCTGGGAATCTTTAGAGCAGGATTCTCTTTATCCTCTTGTTAATAAAAAAGGTTGGGTGTTGGTGTGGGGGGGCTTCTTTGCATATTAGAAGAAGTGTTATGGTTGGGAAGGTGGCTCATGTTGCTAATCCCAGTGCTCTTGGAAGCCAAGAAGAGAGTATCGCCAGAGGCCAGGAGATCAAGACCAGCCTGCTAGCAACATAGCCAGGACCCGTCTCTGCAAAAATAATAAAAAAAATTATTCATCCCTGGTGGTGTGCACCTATAGGTCAAGAAGCTAAGGCAGGAAGATCCTTGAGCCCAGGAGTTTGAGTCTGCAGTGAGCTATGCTGACACCACTGTCACTGCACTCCAACCTGGATGACAGAATGAGACTCCATCTATAAAAAAAAAAAAAAAAAAAAAAGGTGGAGGAGGAGGAGGAGAAAAGGAGTGTTGTTAAAAAAAAAGGAAAAAAAAATATTTTAACATATTAAAAAAAAAATAAATCACACATGACGAGGGGGGGGGGGAGGATTATAAAAAAACAGATTTTT
>CAUYRT010078997.1:0-24939 GCA_963574885.1 Lepilemur ruficaudatus
GGTTAAGATGGGCTAGGTTGTGCTATGGTAACAAGTAGCACCCAAAACTATTGGTTTAATTTTGTAATGTGCTTTTTATGTTTGTTGCCCAAACCAGATTCCCATCACAGGTGAGCTGAGAGTTCTGCTGCATGTCCCTGACTCCAGCACCCAGACTGCTAGAGCAGCCATCATCTTAGATGTTGCTGGTTTCTGTCGCAAAGGAAAAGAAAGGCCCAGAAAGTCTAGCACCCTGGCAGTTAAATGCTCCAGCTCACAGATGTTACACATCACTTCCACTCAAAATGTCCCACCAATCGTAAGGGGCCAGCATGTGCAATCTACTGTTTCTAAGGACAGAAGAGCTGAGAGATGGAGAACGGCACCCGTGACTCCCACAGGTAGCTTCTCCACTGAGTTTTTAAATAAAAGAAGTTCAAGAGGCCAAGTGCAGTGGGTCATGCCTATAATCCTAGCAGGGAGGCTGGGGTGGGCGCATTGTTTGAGGCCAGGAGTTCAAGACCAGCCTGAGCAAGAGCGAGAACCCCATCTCTACAAAAAATAGAAAAATTAGCTGGGCATGGTGGGCATGGTCCCAACTACTTGGGAGGCTGAGGCAGGAGGATCACTTATGCCTGGGAGTTTGAGATTGCTGTGAGCTGTGATGATGCCAGATAGTCTGGGCAACAGAGTAAGATGCTGTCTCAAAAATTAAAAAAAAAAAAAAATGAAGTTCAAGGAAGAAAAGTTACCTGGAGGAGATTTAATGTCAAGCAGATAAGAGTTCCAGAGTTCCAGACAGCGTCTGTAAAGCTCCAACTCCAAGGTGAAATACTCAAAATTACAGGAAGACTAAATTAAGTGATTAATAATAATAATAAATAATGAATGATGGCTAATTGCCCCTAAATGTGCTTGCTGCTTCTTTATGATTATTGTTTGTTTTTTCTTTGTGTTTGCACATTTTTTTAATGTACTACAATGTGAAAACTTTTTACTTCCAAAATTTTTGCCACAATTGTTTCATTAATGAATTCTCATTGCTGATGAGGAAGGTAATTTGTACCTGGAATGGAATATTACAAACGGTAGTCACTAGAATGCGGAATTTTCTCTGGCAAAGAGAGCCAGAGGTATTAGAGGTCCTTCCATCTATGGTTAGGACATTTGAAGTCTTTGTGACACTTTGGTGCAGTGGTTGGTTAATGTCACCCTTGGTATCCTGGAACTTAGCCCGTTGGATTATTGAGGCTATGAGCTTTGGGCTTCTTTTCCAACGACTTGCTGACAGGCAAAGATACATCTGATACAAAACCTAAAGTTTCTTTCAACTCCTATATTCTTCAGTGTTCTGGTGATGCCCGTCCTTGAGGAACTCTTGCCTACATCACCATCGAGAGGAATGTCCGTTTACCCCTACCCTGTGGCTTGCCCTAAGTGAGCTCTTTATTCATACCCAAATATCGCTGCAATCCCGCTGGGACTCAAACCTGTAAATTATCTGGGACAAGATGCAATATTAACAACAGATGTGACTGTTAGATATGGCCCTAACTCTCTAACTGACAGACCAGGGAATGCAACTTTGGTTTGCCAAGGATCAACATCCACCTTCTACTGAATGGGTACAGTGGTCATTAGGTGATGAGACTACTAACCCGATCATTGCAAACCCATTTCATTTGCAAGGAATTGGTTTAGGAACAGGCATGTGACTCAATCCTGGCCAATAAGACATGAGGGGAGTGTGATAGGTGGCTTCTGGGAAAGGTCTCCTCATCTGTAAGAAACAAGGCCCCTTCTTTTGCTCTGGGTATGTGGTGCCTGGACGGGATGCCTGGAACCATTGCAGGGGAGATCTGTGGCAAAACAAATCCAGACCTCTGGGCCTATTATTATTTGAAATAATGCATTGCCCTATTGTTTAAAACAATTTGAGTAGGCCGTTCAGCCACTGGCGGCCTACAGCATCCTGACTGACAGCATGAAGAAGGATTGCAGGGTCCCTTACCTGTCTTCCCATGGAGCTCATTTCTGCAGGGAACCATTGAGCACCCCACGGAATATGCTCCAGAAGCTCTGAGCCTGGTGCCGCTTTTACCAGCCGATGTGGACAGAGGGACAGCAAGTGCAGATGGGCAGGCAGCCGCCTCCAAGCCCCGCATGGTGGAATACGCAGAGCCATTTGGCCGGCCTTCACCGAGGAGATCACAGGCCGGTGCTTGCCATCTGCTATACTCACTATTGCCCACAATCTTGATTTATAAAAGGCCCACTAGGACTTTCCCACCTAATTGCTTTGGATCTAAAACGGTCACTTTAATGATTACAATTCCTGATATACAGATGGATGGGGCTGGAAGTTTAGCTCAAGAGTTCAGGGAAGCAGGGACGGATCTGAGCCCCTCTTCCCTATTTTGAGGTGCCAACAGGTATTCACAAACTGCAAGGACACACATGTCCTCAGCATTCCTGGACAGAAAACCTTTTCTCTTTTCTGATGACATCACAGCCTCTGGCATCATTTTTGGTCGTAGAAGAAGGTTTCTCATCCTCAGCACTATTGACATTTTGGGCCAAATAAGTCTTTGTTGTGGGGGGCTGTTCTGCGCATCATAGGATTTTAGCAGCATCCCTGGCTTCGACCCACTGGATGCCAGTATACCACCCAGTTGTGAAAAACAAAAATGTTTCCATACTTTGCAAAGTGTCCCCTGTGGACAAAATCACCCCCTGTGAGAACCACTGTCTTAGAATTATGTGCAAGTATCTACAGACTTTTAAACAATTATGTAGTGGGCACCTTGTTGTTTGCAACACCAAGCTCTCCACTCGTGTCTGTTGTGTGAAAGGCTCCCTTACTCCCCTCTGCTGCTCTCAGTGGGTACGTTTGGGTGGGGCTGATGCTAACCAGGTACCGCAGGTGGCGTGTTACGTGGGCTTGATCAGTGGTAGCACAGAAACCTCTTGGCCACAGTGATCTGTTTAGGGCTCGTTGTGGGTCCAATTCAGGATCTGGAGAGTCATGTTTAGGACTTTGACTTGAACTTTTGGACGTGCGTTTATGAGAATGTAAGCGTGGCATTGCTGGCTGCTGTCTTGCCACTTCAAAGAGAGAGGCTCTCTGGGAAAGTGGCCAACACAGATGAAAGCACAGCAAAGAGACTCGTTCCCGATGACATTGTCTGAGCCCCTGAATCCAACAACGTCTAATGGCAGGTCTCTCCCATGGACTTTTCCTGTATTTGAGCCAGCAGGTTTATTTTAGGCGTAAACCATTTTGTGTTGTTTTCTCTCCCTGGCAAAGAATCCTTACTACAATATTAAATTAGTTCTTTTTTAACTTTTTCATTGGTGCATAATAGATATGCATAGTTGTGGGGTATATCTGACAATTTAATACATTCATCTAATGTATAAAGATCAAATCAAATATGCTGAAATAAAAAAAATTTTAAAAAAAAGATCAAATCAGTGTACTTGGGATATCCATCACCTTAAATATTTGTCTTTTCTTTATGCTAGAAACATTTCAATTACTCTCTTCTAGCTATTTTGGAATGTACAATAGATTATTGTAAAGTACAGTCACTCTAGTGATCTAAGACTACGTCTTATTTCTTCTATCAAACTGAACATGTGTTGATCTTCCTGCGATCTATAAACTTGCTTCTACTTCACAATATCCATAGCCTTTTCTGCATAAGGTTTATAGATCACCTAGAAGATTGCACTTTTGTCTTTGCTGGTTTCACTACCTTCAGGCAGTTCTCAGGATGCTTAGAGGTTGGAAGATGAGGCTGAGACAGGCAGAGGAGTTCATGTGAGAGGACATGGCACCCTCTTCCCTTGGGCCTGAAGAGTGGGGTAAACTGGTGATGTGATGGTCTTGACCTGACTGAGCCCTGGGGTGCCCAGATATCTGGGTAAACATTATTCTGGGCGTATGTGTGAGGATGTTACTGAATGACATCAACATTCGCATTGCAAGTGAGGCAGATTGCCCTCCAGAATGTGGGTGAGCCTCATCGAATCTGCTGAAGGTCTGAATAGAACAAAAGGGCAAAGCGAGAGGACACTTCGCCCGTGTGAGTGCTTGAGCTGCGCGTCAGTCTTGCGCCTTTGGACTCGGACTGAGACTGGAAATTGTTACCACGCCACCAGCTCTCCTGGGTCTTCATCTCGCCCAGTGCAGATGTTGGGACTTCTCAGCCTCCGTAAGCACGTGAGCCAATTCCTTCGACTAAATCTCAGTACTTCTATCTCTCTCAGTTCTGTTTCTCTGAGGAAGTCATACGAACACAGGCGGTTTTGGCAGAACAAGTGTGCGAGGAGGAAATCGCTGACTGCCCTGACTCAGGCTTTCGCTCCGCTCCCTGCGTACACATCTCCCGTGTGGATGAGTCCGCCTGTTAATTAACCCCAACCATTTAGCCGTCAAGGGATCACAGTGCTTTAGAAAGTTTCAGGGGCGTGAGTAGGGCATGTCGACACAAGACTTGAAAGAATTGTAATGAAGTCTTTATGTAATTGGGAAGAGTTGGTAACTTCTGGGTAACTTCACCTTTTTGCTTTTGGGGCACCTTTTATATCTTCATTTCACACCCTACATGTGACTGGAACTGCCTGGACAGAAGTTTCCTAAGCTGAAAAATAAAACAAGCATATTTACATGTAAATATTATAGATTCCCCCCAAAGCACTGTCTTTCTCTGCAGAGTGTGGGCAGCTGGCAGTAGGAAGATTGATGCTTACTCATAACACCTGGAGTGGCTCCCTGTGTCCAGTGTGGGAAGATGAATGTAGACTCTGATAAGAGGTAAGGTCCTTGCTACCCAGAAAATGAACATAAGCCAATTTCTTAAACAATGCCAGAGAGTTTGTGGCTCCCCTGAAGCTTATCCCTGGATTTCTTAAAGAAATCAGGCTCTCTCTAATACGGGGAGGGGGTTCTTAATAGATCTTCTCCCTGCTCTTTTCATGTGTCTTAGTTTCCCTGACACGTTTCCTCTCAGCCAGGCTGATTCATGGGACTCAGAGAGCACCTAGATTCCTTTAGTCTGCATACTGATGGTAAAAACATGCTGCTGGGAGTCGCATAGACCCAGATTCAAATCCTGGTCTGCCACTCAGCTGGGCGGCTGCGGGCGCACGTTGCCACTTCTGCAAGCTCCACCCTGGCTCCTCGGCTGTAATGAGGTACAGCAGGGAGGAGGTAGCGGAGTAACTAATCCATATTCTTTCCTCTTGCGTAGGGAAAAACACAAAAGAAACCAGTCTTTCTCTATACTCCACACACAGAGAACTTCTGGACCCCAAATGTGTGGATATTTTTCCCACAGCAAGCAGTTCTCTGCAGATACCAACTGGGTGTCCACCAACTCAACTCAGTTCTGACGCTAACTACCTGGAGTTAGTGCAGAACGCTGTGGTTGGGGGCTCGGTCCCACAAGACTGTTCCCATTTCAGACACCCAGTTGTTAAGTCCAGGTTGCCACCTGTGCTATGACCAATCAGCTATAAATCAGAGAGGCTCCCACGGACCCCTCCTGGGGTTAGATAATTTGCTAAAACAGCTCAGAGAACTCAGGAAAACAGTTTATTTACTAGGGTATTGGTTTATTATAAAAGAATACCACTTGGGAACAGCTAGATGGAAGAGATGCTTAGAGTGAGGCACGGGGAGGGAGGCAGAGCTTCCCTGCATCGTGGGCACACCACCCTCCCAGAGCCGCCGTGTGTTCACCAACCTGGAAGCTCTTGGAACTCTGTCCCGTTGGGTTTTTATGGATGCTTCAATACGTGGCACGATTGATTAAATCACTGGCCAGTGGCGACTGAGTCAATCTCCATTCCCTTTGGCCTCGCTGGAGGTAGGGCAAGGGGCCGAAAGTGCCAACCCTCTAATCACGTGATTTGGTTCCTCTGGCAACGAGCCCTCACTCTGAGGGGCCTTCCAAAAGTCACCTCATTAACATAAACTCAGGTGCTTTGAAGGGGCTTGCTACAAATAACAAAAGATGCTCCTTTCACTTTTAGGGCTCTTGTCACTTAGGAAATTAGGAGGGTTTTAGGAGTTCTGCCCTAGAAACAGGATGCAGACCAAATATATATTTCTTATTGCAAATCACCATATCACACCTCTACAGTGTGCTGCCTCCCCGAACTTTGCGTTGACTAATGATCCTGCTGAATTGCTCAATTGTTTTGGCCTCACGTAGACACAGCCAGAGGCTATGAAGTAGAACAGGATTATAAGAAAACATCATGCATTAAACGTAGGGTGTAGGCGTGTGTGTATACTCGCATGTCAGAGTGTCTGGCTGGGTTTCCTTGTTTGCATTTCTCACTTGTTCTGGGCATCTGGTCCTGTCTATCCCTGTGTGGGTGCTAAGTTCATGATCTCCCACTACTTCTGCCTTATACAACAATGCTTCCTAAACAGGACCCAAATCTTCTACTCAGGCTGTTTCCTCTCAAAACCTTTATTGTAGCCTTTGGTACATCACATTGCAGTCCTTGCTTTTCAAGGGCAAGCATCTGCATTTTATGGGCATCAAACTGTGGCTGCCACAAAGCATGTTTATTGATGAATCCTCAGCGTAGCCCCACCACTTCCTCCATGCGTGCCCCGAAACTCTCTCGGCTCCTTCCTGTGGGAGCCATGGCATGGGGGGCCTCATTGGCCTTCCTTCCTCTGCACGCATATTCACTGATTAGGGCTGTTGTCACAAATTACTACAAACTAAGGGGCACAAACAACAGAAATGTGTCCTCTTGTGGTTCTGAAAGCCAGAAGTCCAAAATCAGTATCCCTGAGCCAAGATTGAGGCATCCCTAGGGCTGCACTCCTGCCTGAGCCTCCAAGGGGCTCCTTCCCAGCTTCTTCCCTCTTCTGCCAGCCACTGGCACTCCTTGGCTTATGGCCACATCACTTCAGTCTCTTCCTCCTTTGTCGTGTTGCCTTTTCCTCTGTGTGTGTGTGTGTGTGTGTGTGTGTATCAATTCTCCCTCTACCTCACTCATAGAAAGACAGATGTCCTCATTCAGAACCCACCTGGATAATCCAGGATCATCTACCCACCGTGAGATCCTTAATCACATCCTTTGCCATATAACATAATTATCACAGTTTCTGGGGGTTAGGGCCTGATATCTTTGGGGGACATTTTCAGCCTACCATGCCATAGACAATCCAACAAGGAGCATGCCCAGGAGGATATGTCATTCTGTTCCAGGCAATCTTATCTACTTGATCAGATCAGGAATGGACTCCTGGCTCAGGAGAACCACTCCACAGGTGGGATAGAACCCATCGGACAGTATATTGGGGGCCAGTTTCAAATTCCTAAGAAAGAGAGGGTTTTTTTGTTTTTTTAAGATAGGGTCTTGTTCTGTCACCCAGGCTGGAGTGCAGTGATGTCATCATAGCTCACTGCAACCTCAAACTCCTGGGCTCAAGGGATCCTCCCACCTCAGCCTCCAGAGTAGCTGGGACTACAGGTGTGTGCTACCACCCCTGGCTAATTATTTTATTTTTTGTAGAGATAGGGTCTCACTCTGTTGCCCAGACTGGTCTCAAATTCCTGGCCTCAAGCGATCCCCCCCCAGCTGAGTCTCCCAAAGTGCCAGGATTACAGGCATGAGCCACCATACCTGGCCAGAAAGAGAGTTCATTAGCTGTTGGGAGCCACCCCATAACACGATATACATAAGGTCAGGAGGTGACATGAGAAGCCATGTGCATGTGGGTACAAGATAAAGGTGAGGGACAGCACAGGAGCCTGCAGGCCTGGTCTGCAAAAGGAGAAAGGAGGAAATGACAGAGAGGCTCACACCCGAGATGCCCTTAAGACCCCTTAGCGGGGAAAGGCTTCTCCCTGGTTCTGGGTTTTCTGGTTCTGTTTCCCTCTGTGATTCCTACAGATGCATGAAATTAGCTCTTACATTCTTTTAAAAAAACCCACCATATTTAAAGCAGTTTAAGGTGGCTGCTGTCCACACACTCCTCTCCCTCTTTTGCATAGTCTCAGTGGAGCCCCTTTTCCATTGAGGGTGGACTCTCTTTTACCTTAAACCTCCTGCTGCTTCTAGCATCTTGCCCCAGCGGGAACATCCCCGGGGCATCTACCTTGCATGGTGGCACTTAGACCAGCTCCCAGCACACTTACAGGACTGGACGGAAGAAGAGAGAGATGCCCTCCTGCACACCTCATCCGTCACCCTCACCAGCTTCCTAGCAGCATCACCTGAAATTCAAGCCATTCAGTTCAATTCCTGTCAAATAATCACTACCATCACTCCCTTCCTACTGGAGCTCATTTCCACCACTTAGATAATTTCAACCCTACATTTATCCTTTTTCCCTCTGTGCATCCCCTGCCGTAATCCTCATCGACAACAACATCCATTTTTAATGACCCAGCGACTCCCTTTGATCTCACAGCTCTCAGCCTCCTAGCCTTATTTGACTCCCAGCTCCACTTCCCATCTGCCAGCCACCGGCAGGGCTGCACCCCGGCATCTGGTTCTTGCCTCCACCCAGGTCTGGAGTCTGGAGGCAGAGTTACATTGGACGCAAATGTCACTCACCTGAAGTGTCCCCCATTGCCCTCTCCTTTTGCTCTTTATGAAGACAGCCATGGCCCAGCTGTGCCTAGTCACCCCCACATCAGTTTCCTGGGGTTGCTGTAACAAATTGCCACAAACTGGTGGCTTAAGACAAACCACAGAACGGATTCTCCTGCAGTTCTGGGGCCAGGAGTTTGCAGTACGGTGTGGGCAGCCACGCTCCTCCGGGAGGCTCTAGAAGGGAATCCAGTCCCAGTTTCCTCTGGCTCCTGGTGGCTCCAGGCATTCTGCCATTTGTGGTGACATCGTTGTAATCTCTGCCTGTATTCACATGGCCTTCTCTGTCCCCCTCTCCTATAAGGACCCTTGTCATTAGCTTTAGGGTCCACCCTAATCCAGTATGATCTCATCTCAAGATCCTTCACTTAGTTACATCTATAAAGACCGCTTTTCTGAATATGATCATATTCACAGATATCAGGTGGCCAGGTCTCTTGATGGGCCACCATTCGAATTGCTGCAACTCTCTGTTTTGAATTTGAAAGACACACCACCCTGTTGGGTGTGGGATTTGGCTTCCTGAACCGCTAACTAACGACAGATGATGCAATTTGGAAGTGTAAGGACGTAGCTGGACTGATGAACACTGACCGATGAGAAACAGGAGGAGGAAACCTGGTAGCTACATCCCCCCAGCCCCTCTGGTGTCCTCCTTCAACACCTGTGGAGAAGGCATGTGTAGCCTGCCAGCCTACCTGCCGCGTGTCCTCCGCGCCCTTCGTGAAGCGAACACCCACAAGGTGACAATCTCACTTCTTCCCTTCACTGCTCATCCACACCTCCGTGGTCTTGTGCTTCTCAAATAAATTGTGACACCTTACTCCTTGTCTCAGCTTTGTGTTGCAGAGGAATCGGGCCATGACTCATGCCTGGAGTTTCCACCTATTGGGGACAGGCACAGGTCGTGTCCCAGCATAAATTCCTTGTCTTTTGTAGCACTTACCTTGCTGCACAGACCACAGCTGATTGCAGGAGAGATCTGCAGGCTGCCTCGTGCCCTGCAGGGGTCCTGGGGCTTGCTGTACCAGAGGGAGAGTAACTGGGACAACCCGAATAGCTGTGGGAAGCTGTGTGGATGCAGCACACCAGAGGAAGGGGCAGCCAAACGACAGGGAGAGGAGGCAGGTGCTGGAACAGAGCGCAGCTGGCGTGGATGATGGGGCAGCCCGAGGAGAGCCCTGGTGCTCACTCCTGGAGGGGCGTGAGGAAGGGCGACAGTGCCCTGTGAGGTCTGCCTGGGCAGCTGTGGGTGGCTCCAGAGAGGGGTTGGGGTGGCTGGAGAGAGGGCTTCTTGTGCCTTCTCTGCCCTCAAGTCCCTGCAATGAACTCCTGTCACCTGAGGGGAAGAGCCCATCCTGGTCGCTCGCAGCCTGAAAGAGCTCTGCTCAGCCCTTAGCCTCCCTGGAGCCCCCGCTGAATGTGCTCTTGGCGTCACCAGACATTGAATCCCTGCACCATTGTCCCCTTCCACAAATGGGCCACTGTCACTTTACCCAGTTGATCACTTCATGTCTCAATATCTGAGCTTTCGTGTCCTCTCAATCTTTTTCACTGTCATGCCTCAGTCACAGATTCATAGATATCTTCTTCCCTCTGCTTTTTTTATTGCAGTAAAATATAGCATAGCATAGAATTTACCATTTTAACCATTGTTAAGTGTACGACTCAGTAACATTAATTACATTCACAATGTTGTACAACCATCACCACTATTTCTAAAGTGTTTTCATTATTCCAAACGGAAAACCTATATTCATTAAATAATAACCTTCTATCCCCTCCTGCCTAACCCCTTAGTAACCTACATTCGACTTTCTGTCTCTATGAATTTGCCTCTTCTAGCTTCCTCATATACGGAGACTCATGCAATACTTGTCCTTTTGGACCTGCCTTACGGCACTTAGCATGATGTTTTCAAGGTTCATCCACGTTGTAGCAACTCCATTCCTTCTTCCAGCCAAATATGTCAGTCTGAATATACTGTAAAAAGGCTGACATATTCAGCTGTAAAATATATTCATACATATGTGCCATTGTATGTGTATACTACATTGTGTTTTTGTGTTCCTCTGTTGACAGACACTGAGTTGTTTCCACCTTTGGACTGTCGTGAATGATGCTGCTATAAACATCGGTGTGCAAGTGTCTGTTTGAATCCCCACTTTCAGTCCTTTTGGGTATATAATCAGGAGTAGAATTGCTGAACCATGTGGTATAATTTTATGTTTAACTTTGTGAGGACCTGCCAAAATGTTTTCCCCAGTAGCTGCACCATCTGACATTTCTACTGCTGGTAGAAATGCATGAGGGTTCCAGTTTTTCTGCATATTTAGCAATACTTGATATTTTTCATTTAAAAAACATTATAGCCATTATAAAGTGTGTGAAGTGGTATCTCATTATGGTTTTGATTTGCATTTTCCTGATGGCTAATGATGTTGAGCATCTCTTCATGTGCTTATTGGCCATGTGCATATCTTCTTTAGAGGAATGTCTATTCAAGTCCTTTGCCCATTTTTTAATTGGGTTGTGTGTATTTTTGTTCTTGAAATATAGAAGTTATTTATATATTCTGGATATTAATAACTTACCAGATACATAATTTACAAATATTTTTCCCATTTTGTGGATTATCTTTTTATTTTCATGATAGTGTTCTTTGATGCCAAAATTTTTAAGTTTAGAAGTTCTTGTTTATCTATTTTTTCTTTTGTTGTCTGTCCTTTTGATGACATATTCAAGAAATCACTGCCAAATCCAATGTCATGAAGATTCTCCTCTAAGTTTTCTTCTAAGAGTTTTATAGTTTTAGCTCTTAAGTTTATGTCTTTGATGTATTTTGAGTTAGTTTTTGTATGTGGTATAAGGTAAGGGTCCAACATCATTCTTTTGCTTGTGGCTATCCGGTTTTCTCAGAACTATTTGTTGACAAAGACTATCTTTTCTCATTGGTTGGCATGGCACCTGTGTTGAAAATCAATTGACCATATAAAAGATGGTTTATTTATGGCCTTTCTATTCTATTCCATTTGTCTATGTGTCTTTATGCCAGTATCACACTGTTTTCATTACTGTAGCTTTATGGTAAGTTTTGAAATCTTACTGCAAAGATTTGTGAGCATCTAAGTTTGTTCCTTTTTTTTTTTTTTTGAAGATTGTTTTGACTATGCAGAGTCCCTTGAGAGTCCATTATGAATTTTAGAATGAGTTTTCCTATTTCACAAAAATGTCGTTGTAATTGTGTTAGAGTTTGAATTGCATCTGTAGAATGCCTTGGGTAGTATTGTCATTTTGACAAGATTGATTCTTCCAACCCATGAACACAAGATGTCTTTCCATTTATGTGTGTCTTCTTTAATTATTTTTAGCAGTGTTTTGTAGTTTTCTGTGTACTAGCTTTTTACCTTCTTGGTAAGGTTTATTCCTAAGTGTTTGATTAGTTTTTAGAGTATTATAAATGGAATTGTTTTCTTCATTTCCTGTTTAGATTGTTCATTGTTAGTGTGTAGGAATGAAACTACTTTTTGAGTGTTGACTTTGTACCCTGCAATGTTGCTGAATATGTTTATTAACTCTAACAGGTTTTGTGTGTGTGTGTGTGTGTGTGTGTGTGTGTATGTGTGGATTCGTTAAGATTTTTCTACATATAACATTATGTCATCAGCAAACAGAGATTATTTTACCTCTTTTTCTCCCCCCCTCAATTTGGGTGCTTTTCATTTCTTTTTCTTGTCTAGTTGCTCAGGCTGGACCTTTAAATACTATGTTAAATTTAAGTGGTAAAAGCAAACATTCCTGTCTTTTTCCTGATCATAGGGGAAAAACTTTCACTCTTTCACCATTGTATATGATGTTAAATTTGGGCTTTTCATATATGGTTTTTATCATGTTGAGGAACTTTCTATCCCTAGTTTATTGAGTATTTTAATAATGAAAGGGTGTTGAATTTTTTTAAATGTCTTTTCCGCGTCAATTGAGATGACCATGTGGGTTTTTCCTTCATTATATTAGTGTGGACTATTACATTGATTGATTTTTGTATATTAAATCATCCTTGCATTCCAGAATAAATCCTACTTGGTCATGGTGTATAATCTTTTTAATATGCTGCTAAATTCACTTTTCTATCATTTTATTGAGGATTTTTTGCATCAGTATTAATAAGGGATAATTTCACTGTTTCCCACAAGTTTTGGCATATGGTTTTTCATTTTTCTTTTTCTCAAGGTTTTTTTTTTTTTTAAATTTTGCTTCTGATTTCTCCTTTGACTCATTGGTTGTTTAAGAATATATTTAATGTGTTAACAATTGCTTAGTTTCCACATACTTGTGAATTTTCCTAGTTTCCCTCTGTTATTGATTTCCAGTTTCATTTTATTGTAAGCAGAAAAAATACTGGAAATGATTTTAATCTTTTAAAATTTATTGACTTGTTCTGTGGTCTAACCTTTGGTCTATCCTGGGAAAATGTAATGTTCCATGTGAACTTGAGAAAAATATTTATTCTGCTCTTGGTGGTAGAGTATTCTGTGTATCTATTAGGTCTAATTGGTTTATGTTGTTCAAATCCTCTCTTTCCTTATTGATCTTTTGTATGGTAGCTTTATCTATAATTGAAAGTGGGGTATTGAAGTTCCAACTATCACTGTACAACTGTCTATTTCTCCCTTCAATTCTGTCAATATTTACTTCAAAAATTTTGGAGATCTGTTGTTCAGCACATTATTTATAGTTGTCACATTTTGTTGATGAATTGACCTTTTTATCAGCATATAATATCCTTCTTTGTCTATTATAACAGTTTTTGACTTAACGTTGGCTTTGATAGTAGTATAGCCACTATAGGTGTCTTGGTTATTATGTGTATGGAATATTTTATTCTATGCTTTCACTTTAGACCTATCTGTGTCTTTAGATTTCTTGTAGACTCATAGAGTTGGATGATTTTTTTTCCATTCTGCTGATCTCTGTCATTTAATTGGAGAGTTCAGTTTATTTACATGTAAAGCAATTACTGATGAGGAAGGATGGCTACCATTTTGCTATTTGTTTTCTGTATGTCTTACAGCTTTTCTTGTCCCTCATTTCCTCCACTACTACCTTCTTTTGTGTTTAGTTGATATTTTGCAGTAACATGTTTTGATTCCTTTTTCATTTCCTTTCATGTCTAGTCTATGGGTATTTTTCTCTCTGGCTGCCATGACACTTATATTTAACACCCTAAAGTTATAACAATCTAATTCAAATTGATACAAATTTAACTTCAATTTCATGTAAATACCTTGCTCTCATACAACTCCTTCTCTACCTCTTCATGTTATTGATGTTGCATGTATTACATCTTTATACATTGTACAACCAATAACACATTTTTATTTATCTTTATACATTCGTGTTTTAAATCATGCAGAAAATAAAAACTGGAGTTACATACCAAAATTAAAATAATACTGGCTTTTATATTTGCCCAGTAATTATCATTACCACACATTATTGTTTCTTTATATAGCTTCAAGTTACTCTCGAGTACTCTTTTATTTCAACTTGAAAGTCTCTTTAGCATTTCTTTAGGGATGGTCTAGTGGCAATGAACTCCCTAAGCTTACCTGGGAATGTTTTAGTTTCTTCTTCATTTTTGAAGGACAGTTTTGTCAGATATGAAATTCTTGGTATATAGGGGTTTTTTTTCCTTTCATCCCTTTAAATATATCATCCCCTTGTCTCTGGCCTCTGAAATTTCCAATGAGAAATCAACAGATAATCTTATAGAGAATTCCTTGTATGTGATGAATTACTTCACTCTTGCTGCTTTCCAGACTAGTCTTTGACTTTTGACAGTTTGATTATAATGTATCTTGGTGTAGGTCCCTTTGAGCTTACCCTACTTAGAGTTTGTTGAAATTCTTGGATTTGTAGGTTCATGTATTTCATCAAATGTGAGCCATTATTAAACATTATTTCTTCAATCTTATTATCCCTTTCTCTCTCTCTTCTCATTCTTGGGGTTCCATAATGTGATATGGGTCTACTTTATGGTGTTCCACATGTCCCTTGGGCTCTATTCATATTTTTCATCCTTTTTTATTTCTGTTTCATACTCAATAATGTTTATTGTCCTATCTTTAAGTTTGACGATTCTTTTTTTCTGCCTGTTCAAATCTGCTTTTGAACTTCTCTTGTGAATTTTTTGTTTCAGTTATTGTACTTTTTTGCTACATAATTTCTTTCTCTTTAACATTATCATTTTGTTTATACATTGTTTTCCTGATTTCCTTTAGCTCTTTTTCTGTGCCTTTCTTTAGCATTTTAAGCATATTTAATATATTTGTTTTAAAGTTTGTGTCTAATAAGTCTGATGTCTGGGATTCCTCAGGGATAGTTTTTGTCCATTTAATTTTTTCCTTTGAGTGGGCCTTATTTTCCAATTTCTTTTTATGATGTGTGACTTTTGTTGAAAATTGGATTGTTTATTATTATGTTATAACTCTGAAGATTAGAGTCTCTCCCTTCCCAGGGTTCTTTTTTTGTTTTGTTTTGTTTTGTTTTTTTTTTTGAAGTTTTCATTTTGTTTGTTTGTATCTTTTGGTTTGGTTTGGTTTGATTTTTGTTTGTTTGTTTTGACTGTTGAAGGCTATAATGGTCCATTTGTTTTGAGACTTCCCCAAACAACAACTATTACTTGTCATGTATGGTCATGAAAATCTCTATTTATTTTTAACTTGTGTTCAGCTAATGTTTGACAGAGATTTTCTTGAATGCCAAGTGATAAAACAAACAAACAAAATGCACACAAAACATAAACTCACAAAGAGAAGGGGTAAAAACACTTCTTCTAGTCTTTGAAGATTTGGCTTTGTGTTGGGGCACTCTTTAGGCTTAGCTAGGCTTGCACTAAGCCTAGAGAATTAGCCTACAGCAAAATATTGAGGTCTTTTTAGTTTTTTTCCAAGCATGACTCTTTCCCCGGGCACGTTCATGACTCTCTAAGTGCTCCTATATATGGCAGTTTTTTAATGCCTTAATTTCCCAAAGAATCTCACCCCAGGCTCTCCTCCAGGTCTTAGGTGATCTATGGTATATCTTCACCCTTAACTTCTTGCCCCAGGCATCTGTGGGCCTTTAGTCCACTTTGCAGCTTTATGATCAATACCTTCTGTTCTCATCTGACTTGCAAGTTAGGTGAAACAGAGATGAGCCTCTTGATCAGCCCCTTAAGTTAGACAGATGAGTTAGAACAGACATACACAATAATTTGCAAATGAGGTCTACTCTGTTTCCTCTGATTTGAAGTAACAGGGTCCCAAAGTGGGAACATGGGCTATTGTCACTTTAAGACCAAGACTGTCACTGGAAGGGGCTGGCATAAGGGCAAATGAAAATGCTACAAAGCTTTCCTACTGTTTTGAAGATGGCTTTTTTTTTGGTTGTTTGTTTTGTTGTTTTGATTTGGCATTCACTTGGATTAATTCACTATGACATTTTTCCAGAGTTCTAAAAAAGTCGATTCTGTCATTTTCTGCTTGTTTTTTTCAACATTTCTGGGAAGGAACAAGAACTTGGAGCTTCCTAGTCTGCCATTTTGCTCTGCCCTTCCCTCTGGTTTTGCCACTACTTCATGTGAAGAAAAGTGGCATTTCCTGAGTACCTTCTAAGTGACTCTGAGTACATAAGACAGTGAACAAGATGTATACAATCCCTGTCCTCATGCAGCTTCTCCTTTAGTGGAAGAGGCCAATAAACAAATAATTGCAAGTTCTAATATGTGCCATGAGGTGGGGGAAAGACTAATTTCATATGGGGAAGACTGCATTGCTGGGGGATGAGGGTGCTACTTTTCTGGGATTCCAGGGAAAGCCCCTCTGGACTGGGGGATATGTAAGTGAAACCTGAAGCCTGGAAAGCAGAAAACCATGTGAAGTGTGGGGACAAAGGAAGGCAGGCAATGGGCAGCAATGGCAAAGGCCATGATGTAGAGGCATGCTTGTAGGACCGAAAGGTAACCATGGAAACTGTAGGGCTCTGAGTAAGGAAAGGAGGGCGCTCTGTGAGGTGGGGGGTCTGGACAGTGGTGGAAGGCCACCGGACGGACATCCAGTGGGAAGCCCCGTGGTAAGCAGGGAAGTGATATGATCTAATTGATCTTTCAACATTACTTGTTGCTGAGTGGAGAGCTCATTGGAGGGTGGTACTGTGGGAGCAGGAAAGCCAGCCAGGAGGACGTTTGTAATGGTCCAGAGAGACAGAATGGTGGTCTGGACTGAGGCGGTGGCAGTGGAGATGCAGAGAAGAGGGAAGTGTGTTTATGTTGTGGTGGAGGATGTGACAAGAATTCCTGATGCAGGGGATTGGAAGGGTGAGGGAAGGGGCAAGGAGGAACTTACAGATAACTCCTGGTTTTCTATAGATGATGAATAGATGATGGTGCCATTTACTGTGGTGGGAAAAATTTGAGGGGAGAACGAGTTTTCCTGATTTATCTTGAGACATTTATAAAAACTCCCAGTGGAAATGTTGGGTAGGGAGGAAAACAGTATGAGGCTGTGGTTCAAAGAGTAGAAGACCCATGGCCAGGCATGGTGGCTCACACCTGTAATCCTGACACTCCGGAAGGCCGAGGTGGGAGGATTGCTTGAGCTCAGGAGTTGGAGACCAGCCTGAGCAACAGCAAGACCCCATCTCTACTAAAAATAGAAGAATTAGCCGGGCATGGTGGCATGCGCCTGTAGTCCCAGCTAATTGGGAGGCTGAGGCTGATCACTTGAGCCCAGGGGTTTGAGGTTGCTGTGAACTAGGCTGACACCACGGCACTCTAGCCTGGGCAACAGAGCGAGACTCTGTCCCTGTCCCCCCACCCCCCAAAAAAGAAGACCCAGCTGGAGATAATACATTTGGAAGCCATCAAAACACAGGCAGTACTTGAATTCACAGAAATGGATGAGATCAGCTAGGGACAGTGTGTGAAAAGAAAAGAAGAAGGTACCTTGAGCCTCCCTTTTAGAGGCCGAGCAGATGGAGAGAAGCAGCAGCAGAACCGCCGAACATTAGCTAGGCCCTGATGGGTATCTGGACTGGCGTCCCTGAGCCTGGGTTCACTGAAACAAACTTTCTCTGGAATCATTCAATAGGATCTACTTGTTTGAATCATGACTTAGACAGTATCTGTGTTCGTCGTACTCGGGAGTCAAAGGTAAATGGAAGGTCATGAAATGATGCTTTGAAAGGTTGGTAAATGCTTTTTGGATGGGGCAAATCTATTCTCTAGGCCTCTAGCAGACCTGTGCTCCCATAATGCGAGCTTGCTGTGCAGGAATTATCCAGGCTTCCTCAGTCATCTCAGAAAATACCTATTTGTTTCTGAGCTACCTAAAAGGGATTGAAGGACAGGTGGAGGGGTAGAGATTCCTTGTATGCAGCTGCCTCAACTCCACCTGCATTCACTTTTTGTGTTCATGTATTAGTTAGCATATCTTTTTTCCTTGTATAATAATGTATATATACCTTTTATATAGGTGTTATATACCTTTATAACACCTACCCTTAATAATATCAAGATTGTTCTGTAGGTGGTGAGCTGTTTGAAAGCATGCCCTTAGTCTCTCTCGTGTCCAACTGTGTCTCTGTTGCTAGCACAGCCCCAGCCCAAGGATTAGCTCAATAAAAGCCAAAGGAGTAAATGAATGAAGGAATGAAGACTTTGAGCTAGTGGAGGATCCAGAAACTCATTTACTCTAGAACCTCATGAGTCTGAAGCAGACCAGCAGCTGACATTATCCACATAAGTATTTAAATGGGCATTAAGTAAGCTGTTACTGTAATGCAATAATCCAAGATGCTTAATTGCTTTCATGATTTTCAGCAACTGTAATTTCTTGGCCACTTACTGTAAGTCTAGGATTGTGCCAGGCAGGGGCAGGATTGGAGGAGGGTTTACATTACCAAGAAGTAGAAGAGTTGGTCCCTGGGTGGAAAGCTGGGATACAGGTACCGATAAAAGGATATAGAGAGAAGATCATTAACAGTGCAGGAGAGGAGGGGTTGTGTGAGTGGTGGTCTGCGCATCTCCCTAAGGGGAGAATTCTAGATCAAGAGGCTTCTGAGAGGTGGAACAGAGACAGTGCTACAGTTTAGGTGACTTTCAGCAAGTCGTTTCACTTTGTTGAAAATCAGTGTTCTCTTCTTTAAAAAGGAGTGTTTTGACTCTAACATTGTCATTTTTCTCTCCATGTTCAGGAACTCTCTGGAAGGAAAGAGCTGGGGTCTGGGTAGGCCAGAGGTTGGAAGTTGGAGTTCTACAGTCCAACTTACTGTACCGGCTTGTGTTTGGCGCAAACATGACTGGCCTCCGTGGCTCTTCAAATTTTATTTCAAGTTTGTAACATTTAAAACCAATTCATATTTAAAACTCAGGCGATTTCATATAAAAATCCAGTTTTCAGGCTTTGCTTAAAAAATCAGAAGATCTGACAACACCGGGCAATACTAGTTGGCAGACAGTTGGTGCTGCTTTTCCTTCACCTGCAGCCTGGCTGTTCTTTCTCACCTGGCCTGTCCGTGTCTGTGTCTGTAGACCAAGTTGTGAAACAGGTCTAGGAGCAGCAGGAGCCCAGAGTGTACCCTGCAGGCAAGTGATTCCCTTGCTGGCTTTAGGCGCCGGAGAGTGTTCCCCAGGGAGGTAGAAACCAGAGATTCTGGTGGCACTCTCTCCCACTTCCTTAACTGAGAATCACCGGACGTCATGAGTGACAGCAGAAGCACCGCATCGGGGCAGGTGAGAGGTGTGCAATGATCGTTTCAGGGGTGATAAGAAGAGCCAGTGACCACCAAATGCCTGCACTGCTCTAAGCCCTTTACAAGCATTATTGACCCCATCTTACAGATGGAAACTGAGGCACAGAGAGATGAATAACTTCCGAAAGAGCTCTGGGATGGCAAGGAACAGAGCTAGATAGTCTCACTGCGGGTGAAGTCAAGGTTGAGAAACACAGGTGTGCACAACCAAGAAGCACCCAAGGCCTTTGAGTGGGAAAGTGACAGGCAGAAACTGGAGTTGCCAGGAGGGTTGATCTGCACGGGCAGGACAGAGCCTGGGTGCTACATACCAGCTGAATTGATGATAACGCCTGGAAAAGTAATTTCCAGTAAAGCACTTTTACATCTCCTTGAGACAAAGTCTCAAGAAAACCAGCATAAGAGGCGGTTCTGGGTTTTATAAGTCAACCCCGTTTTTTTGGTAGAATCACTTTCGTGCTTTTGTGCCTACCAGGTAGAAATAGGGGTTCAAAGTCTGATCGTGGCCTCTGGCAGTTTAAAAGCTGGGCAGAGCCCCATGAAGACGAAGTCTGTCGTTCAGGACTGTCGCTGATCTTCATGGATGGTTTATGAAAGTCAACATCATCATTGTACGCTCGCGCACTCACCACACAGAAAAGAACCAGGTATCACTGTTCCCAACGGGTTTCCCAAAAGCTCCAAGTTCAGGAATTCATCAAGTGCTAGTGGAAGTCAATGGGAAAATCATACCACTTGTATGGACAATTTTTCCGTAATGCACTTAGCCTAGCGAAGGAGACGAGCGCAGCATTCATGACGACAGGAAACACACTTATCTATTACTCCAGCCTGCTTGGAGACTGCTGGGAACTGAAAATGAGAAATAGGTTACAAAGGTGATTTCCAGAGGGAGCAAGGGTGGGACATGGAAAAGAGTCGTCAGACATGAAAGAAGAGAATGCATGACAGTGAGGTTGAGTGTGGAGGTTAACAGTGGGGATAAAGGGACAGTGACCTGTTGGATCAGAATCTCTGGAATCAGCAGCCCTTTGGGCGAGAGATGGAGGAAAGGACAGTGAACGTTTGACTATTCACAAAAACAGAGTAGCAAACACCTGGCTACAGGGAAAATTCCAGGGTGAACACGTCTCAAGATTTCGAAGGGACCCTGAGTTATATTTCAATGGGTTTCGTTTGAGCAAAATCCCTACATGACTTCAGCAAATCTGCGGTTGTTGGTCAACAAAATATTTACTAAGATGGCCAATACCTTCTTGCCACTTTAAGAGGGATCAGACTGAAATGTATGCAGAGCTCTGGGAGACAGGTTGTAAGAACCACTGATGCCCCCAGATACCTCTGAGGGTTTTCTCTTCGATTAAAATGACAAGATTCCTTTTTACCCAATAAGTAAGTAGAATCTAGTTCAAAGGCTCTCCAAACTGCCACCTGCTACTTCAAAAGATCTTTCAATTCCCTGAGCAGTTTACTGCAGGGCCTTTGAACTTTGGGTGTGGTTTCTACCGTTTTCTAGCTCTGCTGTCTCTTCTCGAAGGAAGACTCAGCCTCCAAGGGGAGGTATTTGGTGCAGACCTGTCCACAGAGGTATCTGGCAGCCTTTACATCTCTGATGGTGGAAGTGAAGCAACGGTCCCATTCTGAGGGCTGAAAAAAAATACAGATAGGTCAGGATTTTAAGAACATTGACAAGAAACTTGAATTCATGTCCAATCTTTAAAATTAAATTTCAAAGTGACTAAAAAATTCTCATTAGTGGCGTTGCAGATGAGTCTGCTATCTTATAAATTGGGCCCAAGTATAAGTAAAAATACTCTAAGCCACATTAATTTTTAGGAAAATGCAAATCAAAACCACAATGAGATACTACCTCACACTCACTAGGATGGTCACTATTTTTAAAAAATACAAAAAATATTAAGTGTTGGTGAGACTGTGAGGGAGTGGAACCCTTGTGCACTGTGGGTGGAATGTAAAATGGGCAGCCACTGTGGAAAAGGGTGCATCAGCTTCTCAAAACATTAAACATAGAATTACCATATGATCCAGTAATTCCACCTCTGGGGTAGATGCACAAAAGAATTTTAAGCAGGTTCTCAAAGAGCTGTTTGCTCACCCATGTTCATAGCAGCACTATTCACAACAGCTAAAAGATGGAAACAACCCAAGTGTCCATCAGTAGATAAGAAAAATGGGGTATGTACCTGCAATTGAATACTATTCAGCCTTAAAAAGGAAGAAAATTCTGACATATGCTACAATATGGATGAACCTTCAGGACTAAGGTTCCATGGCTAAGTGAAATAAACCAGTCATAAAAAAAATACTGTCTTACATATTCCACTTATATGAGATGCTGAGAGTAGTCAAATTCATAGAGACAGAAAGTAGAATGGTGGTTACCAGGAGTTAGGGGAGGGAGGAATTAGGGAGTTGTTGCTTAAGGAATATAGAGTTTCAGTTTTGCAAAATGAAAAGAGTTCTGGAGACTGTGAATGTGAACAATGTGAGTGTACTTACTACTGTGAACTGTGAATGTAAAGGTGGTTAAGACGGTACATTTAATGTTATGTGTATTTTATCACAATTAAAAATAAAGCAAGAAAGAAAAGAAAGAAAGAAGGAAGGAAGAAAGGAAGGAAGGAAGGAAGGAAGGAAGGAAGGAAGGAAGGAAGGAAGGAAGGAAGGAAGAAAACACTAAGGCAGTGGTTCTCAAACTTGAGCACACATCCATCCTGCCAGAACACAGAGTGCTGGGCCTGGCCCCCAGCATTTCTGTTTTTCAAACAGGTCACCCAGGTGATGCTAACACTGCTGGTCCAAGGGCCACACTTTGATAACCATTGCTCCAAGGATTTTATAAAGTGTATCTTTTTCCTTTCAAAAGCAATGGCAATTGGCTGGAATTTTTGCAAGCAACCCATAGTGCCTTTGAGGAAATAGCCACTAAGCCATTCTTAATGAAGTGTAATTTAATTATTGCTAAACCTGTGCAATGTGTCAGAAATATTATTAGGTCCTGTATATATGCATTTTAATTCAATCCTCTCAAACTAAATTCACTTATTCACTTATTCAACAAATATACATGGGGACCCTGTGCTTGTCAGGGCACTGTGCTAGGTGTTCACTGATGAACAAAGCAGATATGTTCCTAGCAGAGGAGAAAGATGACATAAATGGTAGAAAAACAAATAACATTGTTAATAAATTGCCAAAAGTGCTGGGAAGGAAAAATGGGGTTGAGCTAGAGAAGACCTACCTTGGATGCAATGATCAGGAAAGGACCCTGAGGAAGTGACATTTAAATTGAAAACTAGGAATTTAATGATTAAGTTGTACAAGACCAGGGAAGAAAAGAGGAAGGCCGGGGAGAGGGCGGCGCAGTGCTGATGAAGAGCAGAGTGAGACTCCGGCTGTGTGCTGTGGTGTAACTGACAAGCCTTGCAGGTAGATTGGCTGTGCAAAGGAAAGGGAAGGAAGAAATCAGGGAATCATCCCAGGTTTCTAGCTTGAAAAATTAGGTGAGATAAGGATGAGGGGAGCAAACCATGAAGTCAAGATTCCTGTCCTGAACATATATTAATAAAATGTGATGTTTTGTGAGATATTCAAGTGCAACTGTCAATAGTTCAGTTGGATGTTATGAATCTAGGACTCAGAAAAAGGGTCTGGCTGGAGATGCACTTTGAGGGGCCATCAGAATATGGAAAGTATTTTAAGCCATTGGACCAGGCAAAATCATCTAGGACAGGGGTGCTCAGCCTCATCACTACAGACTCGTGGCCAGCTAATTCTCTGTGGTGGAGGCTGTCTTGTGCACTGTAGGATGTTTACAGCATCCCTGGCCTCTGCCCACTAGACCTCAGTAGCACCTCCCCCAGTTGTGACAACCAAAAATATCTCCAGACATTGCCAAATGCCCTCTGAAGAGGGGGTGAGGACAAAATTGCCCCTGGTTGAGAACCACTGAGCTGGGGGGAGCGTATGGAAAGAGAAGACAAGAAGGACCGGGTGAGCTCTAAACAACGCTAACATTTAGAGATTTGGGAAAAGAGGAGGAAGAAACAAAGGAAATGGGAAATAGTGAACAGCAAGGTAATAGGGAAAAAAACAAAAAACAAAATAGCATGATGTCTCAGAAGCCAAAAGAGGTGAGTGTCAAGGAAGACAGATGGTCACCTGAATCTAATGCTGCAGAGAGCTCCTGTAAGATAAGGCCAGAGAAGGGTCCACTGCCTTTCTGGGGAATCTGGGCGTTCTGGGGAGGTGGCATCTTCCCAGATATGTGCAGCTGCCTCTGCTTTCCCAACCTCAACACTAGTCTCCTCCCAAGAGACAAGAAGTAGCCAAAGGCAAGTGTCTGAATTCTGCTGGTAGAGACTTAGAGATGGTTGGGGAAGAAACTACCATCTGTTCACATGAGGGTTTCTGTGTTCTTGGCCCCAGAGAGTGTAAGCGGGTGGCCCATGTCATCTCTGCCCATGCTGATGGGAATTCAAGGACAGAGTCTTCCTTTTGTGTTTCCGTAGAGGGGTGACAACCTTGCTTCACTGTATGTTCACAGGGACATAGGCTGGTGTCCCTGTTACCGCGCAGGACTGCACCATCTATAGTCCTACAGCAGCAGCAACTGAGCACCACTGAATGGACATGGGGAAGAGAGTGACACACCAGGGGCCCCAGCGGCTGCAGAGAGGAGGGACAAGCGGGACCCTCACAAAAGACACTTAATAAAATAAAACCCTTGGGGAAGACAGACAGTTGAGTATAGCACAAACAAGACACTGTGGATTTTCTTTTCTTTTCTTTTCTTTTTTTTTTGAGACAAAGTCTCGCTCTGTTGCCAGGGCTAGAGTGCCGTGGCGTCAGCCTAGCTCACAGCAACCTCAAACTCCTGGGCTCAAGCGATCCTCCTGCCTCAGTCTCCTGAGTAGCTGGGACTACATGCATGTGCCGCCATGCCCAGCTAATTTTTTTCTGTATATTTTTAATTGTCCAGCGAATTTCTTTCTATTTTTTATTTTTTCAGTAGAGATGAGGTCTCGCTCTTGCTCAGGCTGTTCTCAAACTCCTGAGCTCAAATGATCCACCCGTCTTGGCCTCCCAGAGTGCTAGGATTACAGGCGTGAGCCCCCACGCCTGCCGACACTGTGGATTTTTAAAACCCGTGGTCTGGAATGAAACATTCAGTGGGTGAAGGAGAAGATGGATGCTGGTGAATTCCAAACAACCTGCTTGGAAGATCAAGGGAGAGAAATATCTCAAAGAACAGAACAAAAGTTCAAAGGAAAAGAAAGTAGGAAGAAAATGATAGGATAGTTGGAGTCAGAGCAAGGTGATATAACAAGCAAGAAACAGGAATGCCAATGGAAGTAAAATAAATGCAAGGACAGGCAGTAATTCAACCCATAAAAGAAAATTACCTTAAAAGGAAGATTTGATTCCCTGGATTGAAGAGTTTTACTAAGTTCCTAGAAGGATTGTTGAGAACTTTACCTGTCTTGAGAAAAGTCCATGACTACAAGAATAAAGAGAAAT
>CAUYRT010078999.1:0-31396 GCA_963574885.1 Lepilemur ruficaudatus
GAAAACATTGGAAATACTCTTCTAGACATTGGCCTAGGCAAAGAATTTATGAAGAAGACCCCAAAGGCAATCACAGCAACAACAAAAATAAATAAATGGGACCTGATCAAATTAAAAAGCTTCTGCACAGCCAAAGAAACTGTTATGAGAGCAAATAGACAACCTACAGAATGGGAAAAAATTTTCACAAGCTACACATCCGATAAAGGGCTGATAACTAGAATCTATTTAGAACTCAGGAAAATCAGCAAGAAAAAATCAAACAACCCTATCAAAAAGTGAGCAAAGGACATGAACAGAAACTTTTCAAAAGAAGACAGAATAATAGTCAACAAACATGAAAAAATGCTCAACATCTCTAATCATCAGGGAAATGCAAATCGAAACCGCAGTGAGATATCACTTATCTCCAGTGAGAATGGCCTTTATCAAAAAGTCCCAAAACAATAAATGTTGGCATGGATGTGGAGAGATAGGAACACTCCTACACTGCTGGCAGGACTGCAAACCAGTGCAACCTCTGTGGAAAGCAATATGGAGATACCTTAAAGCAATACAAGTACATCTACCATTTGATCCAGCAACCCCGTTACTGAGCATCTATCCAAAAGAACAAAAGACACTCTATAAAAAAGACATCTGCACTCGAATGCTTATAGCAACACAATTCACAAGTGCCCATCAATACGTGCGTGGATTAATAAAATGTGGTATATGTATACCATGGAGTACTATTCAGCTATAAGAAACAATGGTGATATAGCACCTCTTGTATTTTCTGGATAGAGCTGGAACCCATTCTACTAAGTGAAGTATCCTAAAAATGGGAAAATAAGGACCACATGTACCCACCAGCAAATTGGTATTAACTGATCAACACTTAAGTGGACATATAGGAATAACATTTATTGGGCATCGGGCAGATGGGAGGGGATGGGTATATACATACATAATGAGTGTGATGCGCACCATCTGGGGGATGGACACGCTTGAATCTCTGACTCCAGGGGGGGAAGGAGGAGGAAAGGCAACACACGTAACCTAAACATTTGTACCCCCATAATATGCTGAAATAAAAAAAAAATAAATAAATAAAAGAAGAATGCTGTAATAGCAAAATCTAAAAATAAAAAAAAAAGTAGAACTAAGTAGAGGAAGGAGGTTTGATCATGCAAGTTTTGATCCAGAGCTTATATGTTAACTGCTGCACTATACTGGTCTATCTGAAATGCTGCAAGCCAATTGTAATTATTTCTTTTTGTCTTGTGGTGGGTGTTTCTGTAAGTTTAAATAATATGCTTATCCCATGATTTCTTGATTCATCAACTAATAATAACTATTTATGACATGCCATTTAAGATGAGGATTTACTCTTGTGCTACTCTACCCTCCCTCTTCAAATTTTATGTAGTTATATATTATTGTTGATATTTCCTTTATTGGTTATCTTTACAACTCCAGTATGCCCAAGCATCTGCTTCATTTTCCATTAACTTTTAGCAGTACGGTAGCTCTTATTTCCCTTTTAATAAAGTGAGGCTATTATCACTCATACCGTATACTTACCTCCCTGGTGTCTTTTAACTAATGTCAGATATCTATTTACTTTAAAATTATCAAAATTTTATAATATTTAAATTCTATTTAAGGAAGGCAGTATAACATTGTGGTTAAGCATGTAGACATTGGAGCCAGGCTGCCTCGGTTCAAATCCAACCACTACGACATCCTAGCTGTGTGACCTTGGCAAGTTATTTAATCTCTCTGTGCCTCACTTTCCTCCACTATAAAATAGAGAAAATAATGGTACTTATTTCATAGGATTAGTTTGAAGATTGAATGATTTAAAATATGTAAAGCATTTAAAACAGGGCTGAATATATACGGTACTATATAAATGATTGCAATTAGTATTATAATTATTCTGCATCATAATTAACTCTTCTGTGCTTTTAATTTATTCTAAAAATTAAAAACCAATAAACATTTGACTATTTGACTCATTATGATTATATAGTGCAGAACCAAGTAGTACACTGTGATTAAATTTTTTTTTTTTTAGACAGAGTCTCACTCTGTTTCCCGGGCTAGAATGCTGTGGCGTCAATCTAGCTCACAGCAACCTCAAACTCCTGGGCTCAAGCAGTCCTTCTGCCTCAGCCTCCTGAGTAGCTGGGACTACAGGCATGCGCCACCATGCTCGGCTAATTTTTTTTCTATATATTTTTAGTTGCCCAATTAATTTCTTTCTATTTTTAGTAGAGACAGGATCTTGCTTTTGCTCAGGCTGGTCTCAAACTCCTGACCTTAAGTGATCCTCCCGCCTCGGCCTCCCAGAGTGCTAGGATTACAGGCGTGAGCCATGATATTAGCCTGATTACATTTCTTTGTCTCTGAGTCTAAAGTCGTAACCCTAATAGGTTTCTAGGATCAAGTTCAAAGGGATATCTATTCTTCTACTCCATAAATTTTCAAAATTATATAATATTTTAATTTGATTTATAACTGGGCAATGACTTTCTTATATAACTCCCCACCCCCAGAATTTAGAATTACTTTTCTTCTTATTGACAAAAGCGTAAGGTACTTTCTTCATATTCTCAAAATTATCTGACTTCTCTGTTACATGTAGTTATAAGAACTCACTTTTGGGGGGGATTAACAAAAAAAAGAACTCACTTTCCTTTTGGAGATAGTCTTACAATTCATTAAAGATAAAATTGATTAATTGGATTTATCAAAATTAAAAACTTTTGCTCTATAAAAGATACTGTTAAGAGAATGAAAAGGCAGGTTATACCTGGGAGAATACAATTACAAATTACATGTCTGTTAAAGGATGTATATCCAAAATATAAAAAGAATTTTAAAGCTCAACAATAAGAAAACAACCAATTTAAAAAAAGTGGACAAAAGATCTGAAGAGACACTTCAAAAAAGATGTAGAGATGGCAAATAACCATACAAAAAGATGCTCAACATTATTTGTTAGGAAAATGAAAATTAAAACAGTGAGGTACTACTACATACCTATTAGAATGGTTAAGATTAAAAAAACCTGACAGTACCAAGTGCTGGTGACCTTATACTTGCTGGTGGGAATGCAAAATGCCACTTTGAAAGACAATTTGGAAGCCACTCTGGATGACAGTTTAGTGGTGCGTTATAAAGTTAAATGCAGACTTAATCACATGACCCAGAAAGAGCACCTCTAGGTATTTACCAAGCTGATATGAAAACGTAAGTCCATACATGTGCTTTATTCATAGTTGCCAGCTTTATTCATAATCATCAAAAACTGGAAGCAACCAAGATGTCCTTCAGTAGGTGAATGGATAAACACACTGTGGTACATCCATAGGATGGATTTTTATTCTGTGATAAGTAGGAATTATCAAGTATTTAATGCTACAACACATTGCATCTTAAATGCATTTTGCTAAGTTAAAGAAGCTAGATTGGAAAGGCTACGTACTAAATGATTCCATTCATATGGACTATAGACTATAGAGGCCATTCCTATAGCCTCTAGAAAGGGCTGTAGGAATGGAAGGCCGATCAGTGGTTGCCAGGGATTTGAGGAAGGGGAGTTTTAGAGTGATGAAACTAAACTATAATGGTGGACATATGATGCTATGCATTTGTCAAAATCCATAGAACTTTACAGCATAAAGAAGTTAATATATACAAATAAAAATATCAGAAGTTTAAGGGATCTCAGCAAGGAATGCAGATGGGAACAAAAGAACCTAACAAATGTACTATAGATGCATGATATAACCTCACTAAAGGGATGGGGAAAAAGTGCTGACCTAAATAACTTTGGAAAACAGTGTTTTGACTGGAAACCGTAAGACTAAAGATAAAAGTTCACGTAAATACTGTATTCCAGCTAGTAAAGTCGGTTATCACCAGGGTATTGGTTATCAATTTTGAAACTGCTGTGCATGTATATTGGAAATTAACAAATATGTAAACACATGGTGGCTGATAGGAGCCTGTTTTCTCACTGTTGGGGAGGAAGTTTGCAGACGAGGAAGGAAGGATATAATGAACCATGTGGTACTGAATTGGATTTGGAAATATCAGCATGAAACTATGTTTAACTTAATATAAATACAGCCAGATAGATACAAAAATAATTTTAGATATGTGTGCATACATGGGTTAGTATATATACATATATTTCCTAGTTCTAGCTCCAGAGAGGGCTTAGAAATAATGATATCCCAGTAGCAGTAAGCATACCCAGTAAGGCACTGTAGGCCAGGTGATCAAGGTTAACATTGTTAGTGATAAGTCATATTGATAGGCCATACCCTTGATATGATGTGATGAAAATCACATTTCACCTCTGTAGTCTTAATTCCAAAATCCATAACCCCAGTCTACCTCTGACAAAAACATCAGACAAACCCAAATTTGGGGGACATTCCATAAAATACCTGACCAGTACTCCTCAAAATGTTAAGGTCATCAAAAATAAGGTCTGAAAAACTGTCACCAGAAGAGAGTAAGAATGATGACTGAATGATGTGGTATCCTGAATGGAAGCCTGGAGCAGAAAAAGACATAAGACGTAAGGGAAAAACTGGTAAAACGTGTGGAATCCAAGTGAAGTGTATAGTTTAGTTAATAGTAATGTACCAGTATTCATTCCTTAGTTGTGACAAACATGCCATATAATTTAAGATGTTAATAATAGGGGAAACTGGGTGAGTGGTATACAGGAACTCCCTGTACTATCTTGGCAACTTTTCGGTGTCGGAAACTTCTAAAGAAGCCTATTTCAATAAAAAACCTCCAATAAACAATATTTAACTTATGATTATATAATACAGAACCAAATAGTATATACCAGGATTACATTTCTGTCTCTGTGTCTAGTCACATTTTTTTAAAATCTTCTTTTCTCAGAATATTCTTTAAGATTAATTATCTTTGGGAATAATCTCTGGAATTAATTTTATTTATTGTGCTTACTTTTTCTTCCCTGCTCCTGGTTTTTCTCATAGGTCTGGAAATTCTTCAAAGTTGTATTTATTTAAGAATAAACGATACACTGATCATTATTGGGAGCTGATGTGAGTTTCCTCCACTATTAAATAGATCTACTTCTGATAGGTTTCTTTTCTGAGTGGGAGTCTGACTGAGAGCCCTGTCTCTGGGTGGGTTATATCAACTGATAAGTTTTGGTTTAGGAAGTACAGGAAGAGGCCTTCTAGCCATTATCTGGCTTTCCTTCATTGCCACTGGATTTCATTCAGATTGTTATCAAAAATCAATCAATCCATCTAGCCAGCTTAGTATAAATCTCTGAGACAGTTTAGGTTATCTTTTGTTGGACAACAAAACTTCCCACAATTTTGTGGCTTCAGCCACCATTAGGTCACAATTTTGTGGCTCAGCAGTTTAGGCTGGGATCAACTGGGTGGTTCTGGTCTTAGCTCAGCTCCCCCATACGTTTGTGGCTAGCTGCAGGCTAACCGGATGGCTGTGTCTGTGAGGGTGACAAGCTCTTGCCTGAGGCAGTGGGGCAACTGGGTCTTGTGTCTCACTTACACTGCAGCAGGCCAACCTAAACTTGTTCACATGATAATTTCAGGGGCCCAAGTGAGACAGTAGAAGAATTGCAAGGCTTTCTGAGAGACAGGCTTGGAACTGGCATAGTGTCACTTGTGTTGGAATCTTTTGGCCAAAACAAGTCATAAAGCCAGCCTGGACTCAAGGAATAGGGGAATAAACAACACCTCTTGATGGGAAGTGCTACAAAGTTGTATTGCAAAGGGGTAGAGAATTGTGTTTAACCATCCCCTCCTCTTCCCAAACACAATTGCCTTTATTTTTCTGCCTGTCTTTTTTGTCAATAGCCAAACTGTTATTTGTCCACTCCTGAGAATAGATTATTACACAAGATTCTAATCTACTAGTCCACATGCTAACTCTTGTAGCTAGAAGATCTCAAACATTTTTAGCTAAACAAAGGAAAAATACCTCGCTTTTTTTTTCCATTTTGGATAGCGTAGGGAATTTTTTATTTTTTGTGAGGTAAAATATGAGTCCCTTTGTGTATATAGGATTTCTCTAGGGACAATTTTGGTATAAATAAACTACTGCATGCATCAGAAGAACGTAAGGATTTATGCTGTCCAAGTGTCTTTAAGATTTTATCTAAAGAGCTCCATTTAAAAAAGGCTATTAAGTAGAGTTACTAAAATAAATTGTAAAAAATATAATGTAAATTTCAAAGTAGGCTAGTATAGCAGGTTGAGAAGTGGAACTTTTCCTGTTCTCTCTGATTTTGGGCTGAGCTCCCAGAGCTGAGAACAATGCACATTAGTGCCTGGAGTTTCTAAAGAAGGGATGCTGCTCCATCTGTGTAGAGCTTGCTATGGCCACAGTCCTTGCCAGGGAAACAATTTTAGGCAGTTCCTTGCATATGGTGGCTCTGTGCAGTGCCATATGACTCTCTAAGCTCTTCTACAGCTAATTGGGGATTGTTGGATCCAGTGCTCTCTCCAACTGTAGCCAGGCCAGTGGCCTATAAGAAGATGCCATGAAGGCTCTGCCCACATAGAAGCAACAGCCATTTGCTGGTCAATGAGATTTCTTTCTTTGAGTTTCATTTTGTTTTTTAAACAGAAGTTACAGCCAGATAGCCAGCTGGTTATAGGAGCAAAAGTCAGACAAGCACAGATGAACTGAGTCATGTCAGTGTTGAAGCATTAAAACAGAGATCCACCAACTCCTGCTAGAGCTGCCTGAATTCATATTTTAAGTGTGATCAGGTTCTATTTAAGTTTTGTGTAAGCTTGTTTTCAGGTTTTAGCCAGGTTTAGGTTCTTGGGAATAGTGCTCATCACCTGTCAGTTTATAGGAGACACTTTTCCTATTTCTGTTCTCTATGCATATCCACTTGAAATCCCTGTGTGAGTCACTGTAGTTGTTGCACCAGTAATTGTACTTGAAGTTTCCACTATAATTCTTGTCCACTTGAGTTATAAGAACTGACAGCATCTTCTGTTGCCATCTTGACTCCTTTAAGTTCAGGGAGTGCAGTTAGATTTTTGCACCTGTCAGGAAAGGAAGGTTTGGTAAAATAGTGTTTATTTTACAGAGTAATAATCTTTTCTTAATGTTATTCTCAATCCTATTCCAAAAAGTTCACTGCCAAATAAAAACTTCATTTCTAAGGAGAAAACATGTAATAGATAGGATTCAATATAGGGTTCATGCAGTTGGCTTTTGATGAGTTTGTAATAAAAGAGTAATGTGTGGTTATATAGAAATCTCATAGGTTTTACTAAAGAGAGAGAGAGAGAGAGAGAGAGAGAGAGAGAGAGAGAGACAGAGACAGAGACAGAGACAGAGAGACAGAGAGAGAAAGAGAAATTCAGCTCTCTTTTCCAGGTTTATGCTTTCCACCATGAACCGAAGAGAGTAATCCAGCCTCTATGAATAACTGCAGGCCTCACTGAGTTTCTATAGATTTTCTGGAGGGAAATTGTATTGAAATTCTCATGGTCACTATCATCTCCACCTGTTAAATAGGCAGTGGAAATGACCCTCTCTTCCTCCAAGGTTGTGGTGGGTGAGTTATAAACACAGAACATGCAGGGACTCCAGCCTGACCTTCTGGCTGCTCTAAATGATGTCTTTTCTTGTTTTTCTTCCTGGTAGCTTTTCTACTAGATACCACTTGGCAACATTTCTCCGTGACAGCAGCTCTCAGCACTTTTTCTTATAACTGACATTGACCTTAGGGGGCTTTCTTTAGCAGTTGCCACTCTTGCATGCAGGGTCTTAGTGATCTTTTAACTCCATTGCTGAGCACAGGCCCTGGGAGGTAAGAATTTGTTGAATGAATGAAGGAATGAGCCTGGGCAGCTTAAGATTTGCTTTCCCAACACCATTTCTAAATGATAGCTTTTATCAGAGTCTCTGCCAGTCCACACAGGACAGCTATAGTGTTACTTACACTGCTCTTTAAAAAAAGAGAGCAATCATTTTAAGAGCCTTAATTCTATTTATGGTTATTATATAAGGCAAATGCTAGTTGTCATGGGAGACACAAAGATAAACACAACATAATCTCTGGTCTGTAGGAGTTTATAATATGGTAGAGGAGACAGAGATGTTAGTAACTTTAACACAGGTAAAATTCTGCAGAGACTTCGAGGATATGGTTACTTTTGAGCTGGTATTTGAAGGCTAGAGAAATGCAACACTTGGATATGGTATGAGAGAGGAAAGAGTTATTCCAGGAAGAACAACATGAGCAAAAGCATTCGGACAAGGAAGAAGGAGGCATGACTAGCGAATGAAGGCAGCACGATACAGCTTTGTATGTATGTAATGACTGGAAAGGTAACATGGGAACCATTGTTCAAAGGGTTTTGAATGCCAACTCAAGTATTTTGGATTTTATTTTGAGCAAAATTGAAAGCCATCAAATAGTTTTGAGCAAGGAAGTGATATGTAGTAGAATTGTATAATAGTGTTTTTTAATTGGCAAAATTCATGAGAAACTTCTGTGAAATTTGTAGGAAATGACCATACTAGGTTCTCACTCAAATTGACACAGAATTTATGGAGTGGAACATGGGTGTATGAATTTTAAGCTCCACAGGTAGTTCTGATGCACGCTAGTAATTAAGAACACCTGGCATAGTAGAATGGGCACTAGAGAAGCTGTCAAAACACCAGACTTTTTTCATGGCCAAGTGACTTCTGAATTTCAGTTTCCACATGTGAAAAGAATTAGGAATAATAATGCCTGCAATATCTATCTCTTAGGTTATTGGGAAGATCATATGTGATAATATACATTCATAGGCTACATAACAATGTTTTTGGTCAACAACAGACCACATATATTAATACAATGGTGGTCCCATAAGATTATAATGGAACTGAAAAATTCCTGATGTCCTAATACCTTAGGGTAATATATTATCTTTTCTATGTTTAGATACACAAACACCATTGTGTTAAAATTGCCTACAGTATTCAGTACTGTACATGCTGTCCAGGGTTGTAGCCTAGGAGCAATAAGCTATCTATCTCGTATAACCTAGGTGTGTAGTAGGCTATACTATCTAGGTTTGTGTGTAAGTACACTCTACAATATTTGCATAATGATGAAATCACCTAGCGACACATTTCTCAGAATGTGTCCCTGTCATTAAGCAATTCATGACTATATATGGAAGTGTTTTATTGAGTGTCTACTGTGAGTTATACACTGTTCCAGGTGTTAGAGATATAGTGGTAAACAAAAAAATCTCTGCCCTTACAGAGTGTTGTTCAGATGAGAACAGATAGAAAGTAAATGTGTAATAGGCGGTAAGTACTACAGAGGAAAGTAAAACAAGATGAGGAGATGTAGGGTAGTTGCTCATTTAGGTAGGGCAGTAAGGGAAACCCTCTCTAATAAGATGACATTTGAGTAGAAATCCGAAGGAGGAAAGAGAATAACTGTGATTATTTGGCAGAAGACAATTCTAGACACAGAGAACAGCAAGTGCAAAGGCCCTGAGTTTGAAACATATTGCTTATTCACAGAATGCCAAAGAGGCCACTGTGACTGGACCATTATAAACAAAGAAAGGACTGGTAGGAGTTGAGGTCAGAGAGTTGGTAAGTGGGACGAGATTATTTAGGGCCCTGTAGGCTACAGTAAGGCATATTTTCCCCCCTGAGAATGACAGAAAGACATTGGAAGGTTTTGAGCAGGAAAGTAAAAAATTGTGACTTACATTGAAAAGGATAAGTCTGGTTGCTATTAGATTTCTAAACAGAAATATCAAGTACGTAGTTAAACATATAAGGCTAGAGTTTAGGGAAAAAGCCTGGGCTGGAAATATAAAGTATCAACATATTAATATAATTTGTTGTCAACATATAGATAGTATTCATATCCATCTTAAATGTTCTTAACTCATCCACTCTAGGTTGTATTGTTCCAGAATTTTTTACATTTAGATCTTTAACCCACCTGGAATTTTGAAACATGGTTTGCTGTAGTAATTCAATAGTATTTTTTTCCAAATGGATAACAAACACCATTTATCAAATTAACCATTTTTTCTTCCATATGCATAACTAGCCCCATTTTTTTTTTTTTTTTTTTGAGACAGAGTCTCACTCTCTTGCCTGGGCTAGAGTGAGTGCCGTGGCGTCAGTCTAGCTCACAGCAACCTCAAACTCCTGGGCTCAAGCAATCCTTCTGCCTCAGCCTCCCGAGTAGCTGGGACTACAGGCATGTGCCACCATGCCCGGCTAATATTTTCTATATATTTTTAGTTGTCCAATTAATTTCTTTCTATTTTTGGTAGAGACAGGGTCTCTCTCTTGCTCAGGCTGTGGCCCCATTTTTTAAGCTAACTATTCTTTTCCAATGAATTTTTCATATACAAGGTCATCCTATATACTAGTATCTATTTCTCTGTTCTCTGCTGTCTTTCAATGATCTGTTTGTTTAATCCAGTACCAATATATTATTGATTGATTGCAGATGCTTTATTATATGTGTCTTGTTAGGCTTACCACCCTTCATATATTTCACCCTTCTTATATTTTATACTTTGGGGGACTTTTAGGTATTTTTTTCTTCTATATGAATTTTAAGATAATTTTATTAAATGAACAAAACACTATATTCAATTTATATTAACTTAGGAAGGATTTACAATTTATGTCTTTCTAGTGTTCAGTTCTTGGTTTGTATCCTTCAATGAGATTTTGTAGTTTTCTTCAATAGGTTCTGTGTCTTACTTGTTTTTTACTACTGTATGCATATTGTAGTTTTTGTTTTTATTATAAGAGGAAAATATCCCGCCTTTTCGTGTTCTGGTTACTGCTTGCAAGTATAAAAAAAAAAAAAGTATTGATTTTTCTAAATTTAACTTGAGTATAATCATCTTACTGTATTCTTTTATTAAATCAGGATGTTTTTACTGGCATATTTTCTAAATATGTAATCATGTCATCAACAATTTATTTTTCAATGTTTACATTAACCACTTCATTTTTGGGTCTAATTTCTTTTTATTTTATTTTTATTGTTATTTTTTTTAGAGACAGGAGTCTTACTGTGTTGCTCAGATTGGTCTCAAACTCCTGGCCTCAAGCAATCCTTCTGCCTCAGCCTCCTAAGTCATTGGGATTACAGGCATGAGCCACCACACCCAGCTAATTTCTTTTCTTCATACTTTTAAGACAATTAATTTCACAAAAATTTATTGAGTACCTTCAAGCACTTTATTTCATGCTAGGGGTTCAACAATGAACAAAAAGAATGGAATCCCTCCCTTATGGAGATTGTGTAAGTGAAAAAGCAGACTCCCTTATTTGGTTCCTTACTTTAATTGAAATGATTTAGTGTTTTATTGTTTAGTAAGATAATTGCTGTAGGCTTTGGTGAATAGATTTTTATCATATTTGTATAGTTTTCTTGTAGGCCTGTATTTCTTAAAGTTTTTATTAGGAATGGTTGCCGAATTTTATTTGACATGTTTTCAACAGCTAATGACATCATCTGGTTTTTGCTTTTTTATGGATTCTTGATTTTAATTTTTTTCTAATCAAGTACTGTTCATTTAGTATCAAGGCAGTATCTTACATGATACTGTGTACCTGACTATTTTTAATTAGTAAGTATGGTAGATTATGTTTTCCAAAGATGAACACAACAGTAACTCCCATCCCACTGAGATTTCTTACAATATGACTTTGAACTCTTCATATTAAGAAGTAGAGTCTCTGTTACCTCTCCTTGAATCTGGGTGAGAGTGTGACTATGGCAGTAGTGACACTATGTAATCACCAAGATTAAGTCACAAAAGGTGATACTGTTCTGCTCTTGGATACTTTGCTGGTGGAACCCAGATACCACGATGTGAGGAACTCAAAGCAGCCCATAGGGAGCCCGTGTGTATTATAAGTAACAGTCCCAGCTGAGAGCCCCGCTGACAGCCTGTATCAACTAGCCGACATGTGAATGAATAAACTTTGAGTGGTTTCAGCTCCCAGCTCTTTTTTTTTGTTTTTTTTAGACAGTCTTTGCTCTGTCACCTGGGCTAGAGTGCGGTGGCGTCCACCTAGCTCACAGCAACCTCAAACTCCTGGGCTCAAGTGATTCTCCTGCTTCAGCTTCCCAAGTAGCTGGGACTACAGGCTTTTGCCACCACACCTGGCTAATTTTTTCTATTTTTAGTGGAGACAGGGTCTCGCTTTTGCTCAGGCTGGTCTTGAACTCCTGACCCCAAGCAATCCGCCCTTTCTGAGCATAGTGGAATGATGGTTCCAAATTTATTCCATTAAATTTGGTTATGGTTTTCACATGGAAGTAAATAACTGAAACAAGAAAAGGATCACTTGCATGCAAAAATAATAATTTTCCCCCTCATTTTATATAGCACACATTAATTATAGTCAATCAGTTGTGCAATCAGCTGTAACAATACCACCAACTTCATGTGGTGCGAAGAGTATCTGTTGTCAGATAAGCAAGATTCAAGTTGCAAAACAACACTACAATATGTATTTAAATTATTTTGAGAAGTTCAAATAATCTTTCCAAACAAGTTTTCTTTTTTTTAAAATGGCAAGGGATATTATTGACATGACTTGATTATGATGTGGATAAAATAAACAAATTTTGTTACCTCTAAAATTTATACTGTTTATGTTAATGTAAAAAAATTGTAATTAACAGGTTATTTTAAGAGTAATTTGAGATTTTCAAAGCACAAATATCATCAATTATAGGTATTTTGTTAACAAAACCTTAATATTAAAACAGAATGTATTAAACTAACAGGCAAACAGGAACACATACAGCTGTAATTCTTCTCCCCTTCTTTCATATTTAATCAGTATTAGAGGTTGGTCATCACTTTAATAAGGAACAGATTGTATGCCCCTTCATCTGCATTTGGACTTTTGATACCTACTTTTAAGACCTCCATATACCTTCTTCATATCCTTTCTAGTTTATAGACATAGATGATCCTAGCTGTCTATTTGATATGCAAAAGTTAGCTTTTTATCTTCAAAAGCTGTATTCAGCCCTTGCCTCTAGGAAGCCTCAGTTATATAGAGGTACTTACTTGCTATATATCATGGAGGTAATATGAATTCAGAAAATGTGGACATCAAAAACTTCCCTAATTTCTATACACCAAGGAGAACAGTTTTCTGTGATCTATTTGTGCCCGAATACTCTCCTTTGAAACAAGCATGAGATATCAACTTGTTGTTCTCTTAATGAGATTTCTTCACCAGGATAATAAAATTACCTGTTACTGAAAATTGAGTTTGTCTTCATTGTTTTTTAATTACTTTTATTTCTAATTTTTATTAAAGCTAGCCATCTTTATGTAAATGCATTCATTTGATCATATCTTTCATGCTTATTTTTAAGTGAAAACTTTCCCCTCCATTTTCCTCAGCCTCTCTTTCTCCTTTCCTTTCTTCTACCCTTTCTCTCCTCCATTCATAATCCATATTAACAACCTAGAGTGTATCTTCCCCTATTTTTCTCCAGGCACATATAATCTTAATGAGAGTGAACACTTTACAGTGCTTATTATAGCACCAGGCACTGTTGTAAGTGCTCTACATATTTTAACTTCTTTAATCCTAATAATGTCAACTTTGTAGTTAACTACTCTTACTAGCCCCATTTACTCCTGAAAGGATTGTGGTACAGAGATAAGGCAAGTGCTTGGGTTTGAACCTGGGCAGCCTGGCTCCAGAGTCTGTTTTAACCACTGTACATACACTGCCTTTGTATATGTCCATATACACATCTATAGTTAGGTTGGTTTTTTTTTCCCCAGTGAAAATAAGATCATTTATATGTACCTTTCTGCATCTTGCCCTTTTTTCTAACAGTATTTCATGGGCTGGGCATCATGGCTCACACCTGTAATCCCAGCACTTTGGGAGGCAGAGGCAGGAGGATTACTTGAGATCAGGAGCTTGAGACCAGCCTGGGCAACAGTAAGACCCTGTCTCTACAAAAAATAAAAAATTAGCTGGACGTGGTGGTGTGCCTATAGTCCCAGCTTTTTGGGAGGCTGAAGCAGGAGGATTGCTTTAGCCCAGGAGTTTGAGGTTGCAGTGGACTATGATGACACCACTGCATTTTATTAATAGAACTGGCAACAGAGTGAGACCCTGTCTCAATAAAAAACCAAACGAACAATATTTCATAGAAATCCTGCCAAGATATGGTTTAGCTCTGATTCATTGTTTTTAAAGTCTACATAATATTCCTTGTTGTGGATATACTGTATTTGGCCACTAACCAATTCACTTTTTTCCTTGTTCCTTGTACTTATGTCTTCAAATGCTGGGGCTTGTATTTCGGTTGTATGGATTTCCAGGAAGAGGGTGCTGGGTGGGTATTAATATATCTGCAATTTAATTGTTAATAGATTGTCAGATTGCTTCTCCCAAATTCTTCAACACTTCACATTATCATCAGCAATGTATGAGAGCCCTCTTTTACCACATCCTACCAATTTAGATTTTATAGCTCTTTTTAATTTTTGCCAATCTGATGGGTATAAAGGGATTCCTCATTACTTTATTTTACATTTCTCTATTAGTGAGTTTAAGTATGTTTTCTTGTTTTTGCATTTGCTTTAGTATACATTGCCTGTTGGTGTTCATTGCCTAATTTTTATTAACCTGTGCATTTTTTCTTATGAAAGGTAAGAATACTTTCTATGTTACAGACAGTAATCTTTTGTTATTTGGGTTCCTAATACTTTCCCCTCAAATCTATCATTTGTATATGATTTTGTTTATGATATATATTTTCAATATATCAGTTCATTAATGAAGTTAATGAATTATATTTTCATAGTTCCTGATCTTGAAACAATTTATATTCCTAGAATATGCTCTCCTTGGTCATAGGGCAATATTACTTTGATAAGCTGTTAGATTCTATTTATACTTTTTTGTTTTTGAGACAGAGTCTCGCTCTGTCACCCAGGCTGGAGTACAATGGCATCATCATAGTTCACTATAAATTCCAACTCCTGGGCTCAAGAGATACTCCTGCCTCATCCTCCCGAGTAGCTGGTACTATGAATGTGTACCATCATACTGGACTAATTTTTCTATTTTTTATAGAGATGGGGGTCTCATTATGTTGCCCAGGCTAGTCTTGAACTCCTGGCCTCAAGCAATCCTCCCGCCTTGGCCTCCCAAAGTGCTGGGAGTACAGGTGTGAGCCACTGTGCCTGGCCTGTTCACTTATATTTAAGGATGTTGCACTTTGTTTGTTTGTTCAATTGTATTCCCCTGTAACAGCCACATCCCTGCATGATCTTTTAGAACCTTGACACTTTCTTACATCAATAGGTAGAATCCATTTCTATTCCCTTTAATTTGAACTGGACTTTTAGTTCCTCGATGAATTGAGTGCTGAGGAAGTGACACTGTGTGACTTCCAAGGCTTGTTCGAAATTGTGAGGAAGCCCAGGCAACATGAAGAGTCCAGTTCAGGTGTTTCCAGTTCAGGTCTTCTGGCTTGTAGCCCCAGCTAAGGTCTCAGCTAAGCCAGAATCAACCACCAGACATGTGAACGAACATTCAGACAATTCTAGTCTCCAGCCTTTAAGCTGCTGTAGGCTGAGTGGAGCAGAAAGGAATTCTCACCAAGCCCCACCCAAATTGCATACTGTTGTTTTATGCCACTAAATTTTGGGAGAATTTATTATGTAGTCATAGAAATAAATAGATTTTCATATCTGCAAGTGGGATGCCATGTAACAGAAACCTAAAAATGTGGCAGTGGCTGAAAGTAGATAAGACGGAATGACACAGAAGGCAGAAGTGGGGTGACTGTTTGTGAAAGCCTGATGGCCCTCAAGGAGGCCGTCAGAGAAGGTTTAAAGGAAATTGGAAAAATGTCATTGGTAGCTGGGGAAAAGAGGATCCTTGTTAGGTTACCACATGAAGTTTGGCAATATTGTCACCTATGGTAATGTGGAAAGTAGCAAATGGTTATTATGAATTGCATGATAAGGAAATTTCCAGGGACAGGTTTGAGGTATTACCTGGCTCCTTGCTGCTTATAGTAAAATAGAATGGGAGAGAGGTAAGCTAAAAAAAGAATTGTTAAATATAAAGGAAGCAGAACTTGTTGAGTTTGAAAATAAAGCTTTCTCTTTTCCAGTTTCTCCAGATGGCAGACAATTCTAAAATTAAGAAAAGGCTTATGGAAGGAGATAAAATCTAGGGTATTGTCAGGAAAACATGGTTTACTGTGATGCCAAGAGAGTGATTGTAAAAATCTCAGTTAAGACCTCAGGAAATTTAATGTCATGCCTCACACAGACAATAGTCCCTCCAAGAATCTCAAGGACATGCCATGCTTTACAGTTCCTCTTCATTAAACAAAAGGTCCTCTAAGAATTTTAAGAGCATTATCCCTCAGCACCCTTACAGGAAGCTCAAGAACTTATCTTGAAGAGATTTGTGGGTGCAGCTTTTGTCTAATTGAGTGGATTGTAAATTGATTCACAAGGAATCCACAGTTTTTTGTTTTAAGTAGACTATTTTTAAAAGCAGTTTAGGTTTATAACAAAATTGAGGTGAAACTACAGAGTTCCTATGTGTCCCATTCACCTTTCCCCACAAAGTCTCACCCACTGTCAACATTCCTCACTACAGTGGTATGTTTTTTATAATCAATGAACCTACATTGACACATCATTATTACCCCAAGTCCATAATTTGCATTGGGGTTCATTCTTGGTATTGCATATTCTATGAGTTTTGACAAATGTGTAATGACTCCACCATTGTAGTATCATACAAAGTAGTTTTACTGCCCTAAAAATCCTCTGTGTTCTGCCTATCATCCTTCCCTTCCCCTAGTTCTTGACAACTATGAATCTTTTTACTATCCCCATAGTTTTTCATTTTCCAGATGTCAAATAGTTGGAGTCATACAGTGTGTAGCCTAGTGCTGAATAATACTCCATTGTCTGGGTATACTAGAGTTTATCCATTCCCCACTGAAGGACATCTTGGTTGTTTCCAAGTTTTGGCAATTATGAATAAAGCTGCTATAAACACGTACATGCAGGTTTTTGTGTGGACACGTTTTCAACTAATTTGGGTAAACGTTAATACCATGGTACATGATTGCTGGGTCATATGATAAGAGTCTGTTTAGTTGTGTAAGAAACTGCCAAATTGTCTTCCAAAGTGACTGTACCATTTTGCATTCTCACTATCAATGAATGAGAGTTCCTGTTTCTCCACATCTTTGCCATTGTTGGTGTTGTCAGTGTTTTGGATTTTCACCATTATCATCGGTGTGTAGTGATAGCTCATTACTGTTTTAATTATCATTCCTCTATCTGCATAAACCAGACAGACCCTTTAAAAAGAAAAATTGACTTCCCTTCTCCTCCCTGTTATCTCAATATATTGCAGGAAACCAGATCAAGAATGCAACCAAACCTGGCCCAAATTATTTTAATATAATACCTGTCAGGTCAATTTACAAGTCAATCTGTTTCCACCCATCCATCCATTCTTCTAAGTATCTATTCATCCTCGCTAGTAACCATCTATTGCGCCTAAACATAATTACCTATGTTTCCCCTCCAAAAGTAAGGTATATAAATTTCTGGACCTCACTGGTTTATTGGGTAATCACTCTATGATTCTCCCTGTGAGCAAGGTAAATAAGTCTCTTTCTCTTATTAATCTGCCTACTTATGAATTGATTGAAACTTCTGGGCAAAGGAGAAGTTTCCGCTCACCCTGACAGTTTGGCATAGCTGGCAGGATCTTCCAAACTGCTCTACTCTTCTGAAATCTGCAGTGAGGAGAATCTGGACTCTGATCAGCCAGTGACACAGTAAGATACCTTAACTTACCAGCCAGACTCCCGGCTTTCCTGTGTCTCTCCGTTGGCTCTGGCTGAGCAGATGGTAAAGATCATTGTCTCTTTTGCCTTTCCAAATTTAAGATTAATGAGAGAAAAGGCTTTGTGAGTAGTCTTGGTATAGCAACTCTGGTATTTTTTTTGGGGGGGGTACTTTGTGGTATGAATATTCATATTGTCTAATTCTCTCTCCTCTCAGAAATAGCCTTTTGTTGTTGCTTTCCTTTGTGATTGTCTTTCTGTGTTGTTTTGTAATAAAAAGAGTTACCATAGGATAGAACACAGGCCTAGAACCTCTACAGAGGCCTGGAACCCCTAAAAGCACCATAGTTTGAGCTGGCCCTGCAGACTAGTTATACAGTTCTGACTAGACTAGTGTCTATTAAGACAAACTTGGCTGCGGGTCTCTGGGGAAAAAAAAAAAAGAAAAACCGTATGAGGTTCCTCTCTCATCCTGTTACATGTCCCTGAGCTCATTTTGTGCCTGAGTGGGAATTTTTTCCTCAGTCTCCGCCATCCACAGGGCACTTTTTTTCGGGAACACATCAGACGGCCAGTCCGAAAAAAAAATTGGGAGTCAGAGACATATAAGCAGCACCCTCTGTACCAAATGTGTCCAGCTCTAGGGGAGGCTTTGTCTTAAAAGGTGCCATCCTATCTTAAGTCTAATTCTGAGAGTGAATTTTTGGAAATCGTGGGAACTGCCTCCCCTATGCCCTCTCCAGGAACACTCTAAACCAGGAAAATTACCACCTGGGCTTTCTATGAAGAGACTTATTGGATTGAGTCCTTTTGGAATAAATATACCATTGAGAAGTCTAATTATTGATCCCCAAAAGATGAATCCTTTAAATTAAAAGGCTTCTAAATTAAAATATATATGTATATATATATATTTTAGAGACCTCTTATTCTAAATTATTACCTTATTTGTATTAACAGAGAAATTAGATGAAAGGAAAGACACATAATGTCGTGGCTAGCCTTAAAAATTCTCTTGACAAAATTAAAGAGCAAAATCTGACATAAAAGGGGGAAAAACACTCTGTACTGCCCCAGCAGGAGCAACAATAAAAGCCAATTCACTTTGTAGCTTACTGCTTAAAGTTCTGTGCTTGTACTTCAGCAGCCTAGGTTTGATACCCAGACAGGGAATACCTTTTCTAGTTTGATATTTGTGTAACTTACACCATTTATTGATTCTTTTCTGTGCACAGCTTTTGATTTCATATATTTTATGGGGGCAAATGGGACTTTTAGATATTTATGTATAAATGATCAGCTGAAAAGCTGGCACCCTAGAAAATATGACTGGACAAAAATTGTGAGTTGCACTTTGTTTATGACTATGGAGACATTCTTTGAGCTGTTTTTGTGGTGTCTTTGGATCTCGTAAAAACTGTTGTCTACCTCTTTGGAGATATCTCTTGCTTCCCTGATAAAGTTATAACCTTGATTAAGGCTTATTGGTTTCACTTAAAAGGTATTTTAGTTGAAAGGTTCAAAAGCAAAAATATCAGCTTTTTGTCCTGGCTAAAGTTCGCTCTATTTATCTTCACTCCATTTTCTGTCCATGAATTTCATCAATCATGCTGCAGCACTGGGGTCTCTCTGAACCTGTTCTGGTTCAGCTGTCCAATTCATGAATTGCTCTTTGCTCAATTAAACTCTATTAAATTTAGTTTGTCAGAAGCGCCTTCCAAAGCGGAGCTGCCAGATACCCTCAGGAGCACCGAGAGTCCAGGTAAGGTACTGGCCAGACCCATTGTGTTCATTGCTCTCTCACTGCAACTGGGGCTCATGGTTAAGTTCTTGCTCAGATTCCAAAGCTCCACAGATTTGTATTTTGAGCTCTTTGAGTTTTTTTGAGCAAATTTTTGATCTAAACTGGGTTCAGGCCGGGCGCGGTGGCTCATGCCTGTAATCCTAGCACTCTGGGAGGCCGAGGCGGGAGGATCGCTCAAGGTCAGGAGTTCAAAACCAGCCTGAGCAGGAGTGAGACCCTGTCTCTACTATAAATAGAAAGAAATTAATTGGCCAACTAATAATACATAGAAAAATTAGCCGGGCATGGTGGTGCATGCCTGTAGTCCCAGCTACTTGGGAGGCTGAGGCAGGATTGCTTGAGCCTAGGAGTTTGAGGTTGCTGTGAGCTAGGCTGATGCCACAGCACTCTAGCCAGGGCAACAAAGTGAGACTCTGTCTCAAAAAAAAATAAAAAATAAAAAAAAAAAAAACTGGGTTCAGAAGTCATGAGAGAAATGAAAATAGGTCTGGGATCAGATTGGATCTGGTAATTAGCTTAGATCCAGTTGAAGGCCTCAAATGTCTGACTGGGGCAGGTAAAAACTAACAGTAAATGGCAGTACCACAGGGGATGTGAACTCCAGCTTTTAGGAATTCACAGAGATTTCTGTGTTCTAACCCCTTGTTCCTTTTTCTTGTGTAAGGAAAAATCATTGCCTAAGTTGACCACGTGTTACCGAAACAACCACTTGTCCATGAGGTCACAGAAGAATGAGGACAAATGGTTTTAGGAGGAAGGAAAGAGAGTTTACTTTGCCAATAAAGGGGGAAATATGGTGGACCTTCTCATCTCAAAATCCCAAATTTCCTGAATGTAGGCAGAAATACAGAGCTTTTAAAGGGAAGGTTCTTGGCTTCAGGCAATTACTGTGGTTGACTATTCTAATCATTCCATTTCTGCCAAAAACAAAGCCTGTGAACTCTGCCAGCTAGCTGCCTACCTGTGGGGCTGGCCCACCTTGGAGTTTTAACAAAAGACTTAACTTGCCTCAGGGATGCAGGCCAGGTTGCAGTTCCCAAAAGAGTGGGGGAAGTTTTCCAGGCCATTCCCTCTGTTACACATGGAGATCTGAGAACCAAAGCCAAGATTCAAGGTAAAAATAGGGTCCTTAATTTCTGAAGAACTGAGTACTCTACTACACTTACCTATACATGTGTAAGTATTAGGCTCTGGATCAGCAAAAGCTGATAGAAATGGCAAAATCTTACTAAAGGCAAATTGTTACCTACCTGATAATTGCTTAAAACAATAACATAGGTAATTAAAAGATTGATAGTCTGAATAAAAATAATAATATTTAAGAGCCAGCACATAAAACTTTTTTATAAGAGCTATAACATCTGTTTTCATCTGTATGTCTATGTATCTGTATATGTTATTTGTATGTGATATTTTACTACCAAAATATGTAAAAGAGCTCATTAATTAGCTTAAAATATAAGTGCTTAAATTAAATATTTTATCAAGAAGATAGAAACTAATTCAAATGTGGCTTTAATAATACAGTGATTAACCTCTGCTCAACTTTCTTTTCGAATCTATTGCACCCTGATTCACAATTTCTCTTTACATTCACTTTCAGAGGGAGACAATTAACATGAACCCAAATATCTCAGAGATGCTGAGTCTCCTTCCATATTTTCTCAAATCCTCAAAGCTGATTTACACTCTATAACCTTTACCCGAGGATCCACTCTTGTGCAGTAGTACATTGATGATCTTTTGCTCTGTAAACAGGGTGCCTTCTTAGACTCCCTTATTCTTTTAAAGACTAGCTGGATGAGGCCATAATGTCTCTAGGTCTAAACTCCAGTGGGTACTGACAACTGTTACTTAGGACATAAAATATCTCAGGGTACTCAAAAGCCTTGAGTCAGTTTTGTCATAGCTCTCATGAGAGCTTGCACATTGGCAAGAGGAAAAGCTGACACTATTTACACAGACTCCAAATATACCTTTGGAGTCTGCCATGCAGTTGGCAAAAATTGGAAATCTCATGGTTTCTTAACTTCTGCTGATACCTCTATTGCCAATGGGCCTGTAATTGCTGTGCTATTATGAGTTATTCATCTTTGTTGTAAGATTGCTATTGTTCACTGCCCAGCCCATGCTAAGGAAAGGGATCCTGTATCCCTAGTGTTAGAAATGACTAGTGGTGCCATTAAGAAAATAGATAGACATTGCAAATTGTCTTGGCAAGGCAAAATCTTTACTTCTGATCAGAAGGGCACCTTGCGGCAACAAGAGAAGCCAGTCAGCACGCGCTACAGAGGGTTCCTCACTTTTTTATCGCTAACGCACAACCATGACTGTGTCTCATCCCATTGGCCGGAATTTCGACCTCACAATCTTATTTTTACCTGATTGGCCAAGGTGTGTTGCTAAGAGGAGGGAAGGGGGCTCTTAGTGTAGTATATGTTTAAAGTTGGCGCGCTAGTCAGGCACAGTGAAGTATGCAGCAGTGTGTTACTTCCTGATACTTTGGCAGAAAAGATCGAGCCAAGGTTATCTCCCCCTACACTAGGAAATGATAGAACAGACAGGGCTGTTAAACATGCAGCAAAAAATGGCCCTCCTATGCTTTTTCCACTCAATTTATTATTACTCTACCTTATCCCTGTCTGATATTATTAATCATCAGGCTAATGCCCCACAATCCAAAAAGGATAGATACAAAAGGGTGCTAAACAATTATTAGACTGACTATATATTGGGCCAAACAGACTCCCTGTGACCCCTTTTCTTTTAACTTTTTGGCTTATACTTATCTCCCATCAGATGGGACATAGTACAAATGGGGGATAAATTATAAATATTGTTGGTACTACCCTGGGTTCTACAAAATCTCTGACCAAATTATTTCCCAGTTCACTATTTGTAATTCTTACCAAATCTCTGGAGGAAACTAATACTCTCCAGGAAGTCCCCAGAGGTCCCCTTGTGGCACTCCAAATTGTTTTTATAGATTTACCTTTAGCTTAGGCTTTTCTCACTGTTTGGTTACTGTTTGTGTGTTTAGTGGATGGACTAAATGCTATCCAACTAGGACAGCATGCTACAGCAGTGGTAAAGAAATTATTAACTAAAAGTATTCCCTGTTTTGATATTCCTTTATGGATTGAGTCAGATCAAGGGACTAATTTTATGGCAGAAATAAACCACTTGCTTACAAAGGCTCTGGGGTACTTATTAAAATTTCATACCCCATGTCATCCCTAATCCTCAGGGCAAGTGGAATATAAAAATCTAGACATAAAAAGGACTTTGGGAAAATTCTGTCAAGACATGGGACTTAAATGAACCGAAGCATTACCTTTGGCCCTTATACAAATCTGGAAAACTCCAAATAAGAGACATGGATTAACCCCTTTTGAAATAGTATTGTCACCCCCTGCCTACTAGCACCTCTAAACCTTCTATTCCTGGGCTGATGGGACACTAGGGGGATTTAAGTGAACAATTTGATATCATGACTAGCTACATACACATGCTACCTAATATGCTTGGAGTGTATCATCAACAGGTGAAAGGAGTCTGGCCTCCATTAATTGGCAAACCTTGCCACCCTTTTTGACCAAGAGATCATGTGAATGCCAAAGTTTTTATAACACTGGTCTTTTTATTGTGTGTGGTGATAAAGTATACAAGTGGTTCCCATGTAGATGGTCAGGATGCTGTGGACTTGGTTATCTGACACCCTCTGTTTGCAGGTACTCCACTTTAAATGCCAGCCAAATTACAAACTTGGACTCTTTCATTTATAAAGTGGCACTGTACGAATGTACTAGATGCAGTATTATAAAAAGCCCACTTGTATATCATAATTCTAAGTTCTATTTTGTGCTTAGGACTCTTTTCCTGGCATTTGGAACTTATGAGATTGAAAAGGCAGTTTTGAACCTCTCCATGGTAATAGAACAAGAGTTAAGGATCACTATGCAAGCATTTGGAGCACTTCAGTTGGAAGTCAACAGTGTAGCCTCTGTTGTATTTCAAAACCACTGCGACCTGGATGCTCTGACAGCCCAACAGGGAGGAGCTTGCACAATTATTGGTGAAAAATGCTGTTTCTATGGAAACCACTCAGGGCAAGTAGAGACATATCTATACCTCTTAAAAGACAAGATAAATATTCTCCATCACATTAATGAATGGGAGACTGGTTTAATGGCGTGTGGGGAAATGTGCTTAGATCTGTTCTTTTCTACTTATTCTAATCTATGCTCTTGTCTCCCTTTTCAGATCTATTACTTGACTACTAATAGTCAAGTAATTTATTATCAACTATTTACTGTCTCCATAGCCACTGACTCAGCTTTTTAAAATGTTTATTTATTTATTTAATCTTTTTTATTTCAGCATATTATTGGGGTACAAATGTTTAGGTTACATATATTGCCTGTGCCCCACCTGAGTCAGAGCTTCAAGCACATCCATCCCCCAGATGGTGCACACTGCACCCATTAGGTGTGAATATACCATCCCCTTCACCTGCCTGACACCCGATAATTGTTACTACTATATGTGCACATAAGTGCTGTTCAACTAATACCAATTTGATGGTGAGTACATGTGGTGCTTGTTTTTCCATTCTTGTGATATTTCACTTAGAAGCATGGGTTCCAGCTCTATCCAGGATAATACCAGAGGGACTAGATTGCCATTGTTTTTTGTGGCTGTGACTCAGCTTTTAATGTGTGAAATCTTTTTTTTTAATTTTTTTTTAATGTGTGAAATCTGTAGGGAAGTTCCAGACAAGGGAAATGAGGAGCTCAGGAAATTTCACCCCAAAATGTGACTCTTTGATATAAAGAATATTTTGAATTAAAGCCCCTTAGAGATCAACAGGCCCTAGGAAAGGGCTTTCTCTTTATCTGCATAAATCAGATGACCCACAAAAAAGAATAATTGACTTCTCTTCCTCTCCCTGTCATCTGAATATATTGCAGGAAACAAGATCAAGAATGCAACCACACCTGGCCCAAATCATTTTAAATATAATATCTGTCTCTCAGGTTAATTTGCAAGTCAGTCTATTTCCTCCCCATCCATTTATTCTCCCAAGTATCTATTCATCCTCTCTAGCAGCCATTTATTGTCCCTAAACAGAATTACCTATATTCCTCATCTCATCTTCCTTTCTAAGAGGAAGATATATACATTTCTGGACCCGATTGTGATATTGGATAGTCACTCTATGATTCTACCTGTGCGCATGGTAAATAAGTCTCCTTCTGTTATTAATCTGCCTTACTATGAGTTGATCTTTCGCTGAACCTTCCAGGGTGAAGGGGAAGTTTCCCCTCATCTCCACATGGTTGTAACTTAGAATTTAATGGACTGTGTCACTTGGTGGGACCAGGATCTCTATATTCATAGAACCTATCATTGCAAGTATGAGAAATATAATTTCCTAAGTGGATCAGTAGGAATGACAGCAAGTGGAGCCATTTCTGCTTCTCCCTTTGTTTCCTGGCTGCTTGTATTTTACCTATTGCAGATGTAGTCACCATATTAGGGTTATTGATTGAGGATAAAACTGTATCCTGGAGAAGGGCACCTTATCCTCACATGTTATCATCTTCAAGGGAGTGTCTCAGACATGCCTTCAGAATGTTCTTTCATTGCTCTGTCAGGCTGGTGGCTTCCAGATTTTGCAGCATGTGATGGGACCAGTGGACCTCATGGTCATGTGCTCACATCTCCTCTGCTATAAAGAGAGTCCCTTGGTCTGAAGCAATGTTATGTGGGATATAGTTAAAGTGAATCAGAAACGTAAGCCCTCAGACAGTGGTGCTGGCTAAGGATCTACAGGCAGGAAAGGCCAATCCATGCTGTAATTTGTGTTGATTCTTGTCAAAGTGAATCACTGCCCCTTCCAGAGTAGTCCAATGTAATCTATTTACCACCAACTGGCTGATCAATCTCTCTGAGGGAATATGTGATATAGAGGGGTTAGCTTTGGTCTCTGTTACTGGCAGGTTGAATCATCTGCAGTAGCATAAAAGTAGCTAGTTCAATCTTGGTGAGAGGGCACCTATACTCTTGGGCCCATGCCTGGCCTCCGTCCTGTTACTAGGGCTACTTTGTCCATTATGCCATCATTAAGGTGGCCAATGACAGAGACTGGATGCTTTCTTTCCCTTTTTTTAATAGCAATTAAGAATTATTTTATTTTTTAAAAAGACGATTTTTTAGGTTCACAGTAAAATCAAGCACAAAGTACAGAGAGTTCCCATGTACCTGGCCCCTATACACATGTACAGCCTCCCCCACTAGCAGCATCCTCTATCAGAGTGGAATGGTACATTTGCTACAATCTATGAACCTACACTGACTCACCAATGTCACCCAAAGTCTGTAATTTATATTAGGTTCACTTTTGGTGTTATATAGGTTTTGAAAAATGTGTAATGACATGTATCTACCATCATACACCATCATAGTATCAAACAGAATAGTTTTTTTTCCTGCCTCAGGTTTATTTATACAAATGAAACAAGAGGATTCCAGCCCCAAGCAAACACCAGACCAGGGTTCACACCAGTCCTTCTGTCCCCGTGTTGGTAGACTGAGGCCTCTACTCTGGAGCCTTCTTGGGGGTCCGGGCACTTTTTGGAGCCTGAGCTGGAACTGAAGCTGGAGCTGCAGCGAAGCCACAGACTGGTTTGATCCTTGGCCTTTGGAAGGCCTTTGGAAGGCAGAGCCTGAGACCCTTGGCCACGTGTGCATGAGCAGCTTCCCAAGGTTGAGGTGGGCAATGTAGGCAAGTCAACTGAGCTTACGGCTCATCCGCTTTGGGATCTTAGCCTTAACCTCCTTGGGCTTTACAAGGCCTTGATAGCTTCAGCTTGTGCATTCCATGGCCTTGGTGGTGTTGGCCTGCATCTTCTTCAGGCCCCTTTGTTGTGCTTCTTGGCAAAGCATATATTTCTCAGGAACTTTGGGTCTACCCTCTTAAGAGAGTCATATCTTTGTGATCAGGGTTTCTTTTTTTTTCCCTTTCTTTTTTTTTTTTTGGAAACAGAGTTTCTCTTTGTTGCCCAGGCTACAGTGCCATGGCATCAGCCTAGCTCACAGCAACCTAAAACTCCTTGGCTCAAGCAATTCTTCTGCTTCAGCCTCCCAAGTAGCTGGGACTACAGGCATGCACCACCATGCCCAGCTAATTTTTTCTATATATTTTTAGTTGTCCAACTAATTTCTTTCTATTTTTAGTGGAGACAGGGTCTCTCTCTTGCTCAGGCTGGTCTCAAACACTTGACCTTGAGCCATCCTCCTGCCTAAGCCTCCCAGAGTGCTAGGATTACAGGTGTGAACCACCATGTCTGGCCGATCAGGGTTTCTTGATGCCGTTTCTGTGCCACTTTTGGGACTGGTTGTGTGTGGTGTGGCTCTTGGACTTGGCCGTTTGTACACCATAACCTGTGGCAGCCAAAAAGCCTGGGACCAGAAGAGAAAAGCCAAACAGAATAGTTTCATTGCCCTAAAAATCTTTGATGCTCCATCTATTTATCCCTCCCTCCGCAGGGAGGAAGGAGAACCTCTGGCAACCACTGATGTTTTACTGTTTCCATAATTTTGCCTTTTCTAGAATGTCATGTAGTCAGATACAATTTTTGTTTCCATTCTTTTGTTTTGCTTTTTTAAAAAACATCAAAATATTAAGTGTGTACAAATGTTTTTGTTACGTGGGTACCTTGTATAATGCTTACGGCAGGGCTTTTGGTGTGCTCATCACCAGAATAGTGTTCATTGTACCCAATAGGTAAGTTTTTAATGCATATTTCCCTTCCCACCATCCTCCTTCTTGGTTTCCAATGGTCTTTACATCTCTTTGTGCTTGTGTGTACCCATTGTTTAGTTCCTACTTATTAGTGAGAACATACGGTGCTTGGTTTTCCATTCCTGAGATAGTTCACTGAGGATAATCGTCTCTAGTTCCATTCAAGTTGCTGCAAATGACATTATTTCATTCCTTTTTATGACTGAGTAGTACTCCAGGGTATACATATGCACTACATTTTCTTTATCCACTCATGAGTTGATGGGCACTTGAGTTGGTTCCACATCTTTGCAATTGTGATTGCGCTTGGATAATTTCAATTGGTTAATATTCTGCTTACTTGGTTGTTTAGTGCCTTCTTCATGGTGGTTGTTCTCTGATAGGTGTTAATATGAGATACAAAGATTCCCCATACTTTGTGTCCACGCCCGTAGGCCCATTCTAATGGCCTTTTCCTAGGAAAACCAGTTAAGAGATTTGGCAGTCTTTTAGATGAGAGTTGAGGCTGTGAGCTAGCAGAGTGGCAGTGAGAATATAAATAAATGATGATATCTGAGTGGAATTTCAAGTTGGGATTGTGACATTTTGGAGATGCCAAAGTTTCTAATCTGGTTTATTAGGAAGATCAGAGATTTATTTTAATTGAGGCAAGGGATTAAGGAAAAAGTTGCTCTATAGGTTTGGAGAGATATATTTTATTTTAGACCAGAAGACTATTAGAAATTGCTAGTATGAAACTCAAGGAGTCAAAATTAGAGACAGACACATAGCCATATCATAAACCTACCCATTTTATAACTGAGAAACACAGAGAAAATTTGGTTATCACTGCTCTAATACACCCATTACCATCGTCAACCTGTTGGTTATTGGGGGATTGGGGGTGTGGGGAAGCAATTTCTTTGAAATAAATAACAATACCAGAAATTCAAGGAAATCGATTTAATCAGGTTTAAAACTTAGCCTCATGTAAGAATTTAAACATTTTCTTTTCAATAATGCTTACCTATTGTTTTGGAATAATTACTCAGGGTCTCAGATAGCTTCTCCCTCTAAGATGGCATCTGGGTATATCCTACAAGGGTAGCTTCTATGATCTTACGGCTTGAGGAAGGCAGGATTCTCAGATTTGCATGTTGTCCCAAGGCCCCTCTGGTTGCCATGGTGATGTCCTTTGCTGGTCTCTGGTCTCTCTGTCAGCATTTGGGTTACTAGAGTTACTGTCTTCTCCCACAGTTTGGTGATAGCCTTGTGATGCTTCTTGGCTGACAAGGCCTTTGGCATGAGGGACCTGTCTGAAATCTGGCCGTGAGTTAGCGTCTCAGTTTGGGAGGCTCACTTTGAGCCTCTATCCTCATGCCCACACAGAAACCTCAACTGGAAAGCTCCCTGGCTAGATACACTGGGGCTGACTTACACTACTGTTGGGAGAACTAAACACTTAGAGCCTTCTAATGACAAGGCTCAGTTGCAAAGTTTACTTTGATATGTTCTTGTTTATTTGCCTTTTGATTAGTATCTGTTGTTGCCCACCCTTCCTCCTCTAATACATATACACACTAAAACATAAACTCTTGATAATGAGGATCTTGTCAGTCTTATTCACTGCTGAATCACAAGCTCCAGAAAAAGTACCTGTCACATGGCTGGCTAATAATAGATCTTTGTTAAATCAATGAAGGTAGGAAAGACAAAAATAATAGATGAAATCCCTAAGGAAGAACATGTCAAGTGAGAATAAGATGAGGACTAAACTGTTTAGTATATCTTCTACCTTCTATTTTAGGGGTAGAAGGCAGAAGAGGCTCCAGGGAAAGAAACTGAGAGAACTGTTTAAGAGAAGTGGGAAGAGGTTGGGAGTGCAAAAGTGGGACAAGCATGTATCAGTAAAGAGAAGTAATCACTGTTGCCTAAAGCTTCACAAGTTGAGCAGGAGTAACTGAATTTGGCAACTTAGAAGTTACTGGTAATTTTGGGGAAAGTGGTACCATATCAAGATATAATGCTAGGAAAACTTAGATTTCAAGGAATTGTGCCGTAAAAGGGAGAAGAGAATTGTGGCAGTGGGTAAGGTCTTTTATGAAGGTTGGCAATAAAAGGAAAAAGAATTTAGGATATGTCACTGGGCTTCTCAGAAACGGGACTCATGGAAGACTCTTTTCCCCCCAAGACAGAAGAGACTTTGTGTGTTGCTATGTAGAGAGGAACTGGTAAAGAGGAAAAGGAGGAAGTCTGAAGGAGGTGGTTTATGAATTAAGGTCTCAGAATTTATATAATTGGGAAGGGATGAGTTTAGCCTTAGGAAAAAAGATGGGAAAGAGAGGGATGGATGGAAAATAGAAAATCTGAGGCAAATAGGAAGAATGTACAAGAATTCACATCAGATTTTGCTCAGTGAAATAGGTGTGCAGATTATCTGCTAGGAATATGTATGTTCAGACTCCTGTGGGAATTGCATTGTGAAACAGGGCCATGTCACCAGTTTGGCTCCCTATCACCCACACTTTGACCCTTTCTTGACTCAAGGTGAGTAGCTACGTTCCCTGGAAGTGCCTTCTCAGAGAGTTCTGATGATGAAGAGCACACTTTAGTTCCTTTTTGTTTAAATTTAGAGAGGAGACTTCGTTGAGGGCCAGTGTCTTTTCCCTACAGGGAAATCAAGTTCCCAAGAGCAGCTGGATGCCCTGGAGTTCTCCAGAATCAATATGGGGATCTCAGTAGATCACAAACTCAAGTCTGTTTGTGTTTCTGGGTTGTGTAAATAATATGATTAATTTAAATAATACAAGTCTCTTTGTACCTCAGGAATGTTGACTCATCAAATAAATAAAATTTATTTATGCTGAATGTTTCTTCTTAGTTGGTCTTCTTAAGTGTTGATGACAGAGTTCGTGAGTATCTTGTTTTAGATTATCCTATGTTAATTAAGAGGTTATGAATTATATGCTAATGGAAAATCCAAATTCATATTTATTCTTTATTCTGATTTCATGTATATGAATTTTATAAAATATAACTTTACTGGGCAAGGTAAAAGTACAAGGATACAAGGAAGTACAAATATACAAGGAAGTACATAATGTGCATATCTGGAATGAAAATAAAATGTTTTATATTAATAAAAGTTTGTATTACATAAAGTAATATTTGCTATGCTTATACTTTTTGCCTGATTGTCATTTATTTATTCATTTATTATATGCTTATTAGTCAGCTACAATGTATAGATTCTGTTCTAGGTGCTGGGAATATAAATGCAGAAAATATACAGTTCTTGAATTTTAAGAAGCTTATGGTCTATTTATGGGAGACACATTGTAATAAAGTACAATAGTATATTGTATGTGCTAAGAAAGAAATACCGATAGGATGGAGTAGGGCCCAAAGTAGGGAGTGGTCAAGTCTGCCTACTGATGGGGGCCTGCTATCAAAAAAGGTTTTACTGTTTAAATGGTACCTGCATCCTGAAAGTCAAAAAGGTGTTTTTTTATTTTTTGAGACAGAGTCTCACTTTGTTGCCCTGGCTAGAGTGCTGTGGCGTCAGCCAAGCTCACAGCAACCTCAAACTCCTGGGCTCAAGCGATCCTTCTGCCTCAGTGTCCCGGGTAGCTGGGACTACAGGCATGCACCACCATGCCTGGTTAATTTTTTCTATATATTTTTAGTTGGCCAACTAATTTGTTTCTATTTTTAGTAGAGACGGGGTCTCGCTCTTGCTCAGGCTGGTTTTGAACTCCTAACCTTGAGGGATCCACCTGCCTCAGCCTCCCAGAGTGCTAGGATTACAGGCGTGAGCCACCATGCTGGCCAAGAAGGTGTTTTGTTAAGATTTTTGTTAGATGATAAAGTCTTTTCAGGCAAAGAACTTATGCAAATTTGT
>CAUYRT010079002.1:0-19442 GCA_963574885.1 Lepilemur ruficaudatus
GTACAATGTTTACAGTCACAATTTGCAGTGAGCTGACCTCCCAAAACATATCACCACTCAAGTTGACCCATCTTGCCACATTCAAAAATCCACTCTGTCTGTTCATGATTCTTGATCTACAGTTCTTTTAACCAACATTTCATGTGCTCCTCATCCCTTATGATTATGTTTCATCATAAATTCTATTTTATTTATTATTAAAATTGCTACCTTAGCTTTCTATGTTGCCCAGGCTGGTTTCGAACTCCTGGCCTCAAGTGATCTTCCCACCTTGGCCTCCCAAAGTGCTGAGGTTACAGGCGTGAACCACCATACCTGGCCAGGGAGCTATTCTTAGAAGGATAAAATGCAAGATGGGAGTCAGATCATGGGGCACAGGCAAGATTAGAGTTACTAGAGCCAGGGACAAAGTCAAATGAAGTAAATTCGAAAAAAACATGGTGTCTACAAATATTAAAATATTTATGATTATATATTCTAATATCACATGGGCTTCTTTAGCAGGTGTGCTAAATGTTTTTCTCAGCAAGGCATACCAAAACAATAGCTTCTTTCTTCCACTGCTTGTGTTTTTTCCAACCTGTCTTCATGACGTTTGTATTTGAAGGTAAATCAGATTCCTTTAAAACGATTGAACAAAACAGCTTCCAACGCAAGTTAAATCTGGTAACCACCCTTTTAACTGGATGATTGAATTACTTAACTGTCTTTCTCCTCCCAGCTCTTGGGCCTACTCCCTGACATCAGAGCCACTCCTCTCATCTGCGAAAGGGAACCATGTCATTAAACACTATACTTCTAGAATTGTTCATCACAGAAAGAGAACCGGAAAGACTGGCAACAGGAAGGTCTCCAAAGAGTCATCCGTTCAGCTGCCTTATTATTGTCCTTTGGTAGCCAACGTCCCAGATACTCAAGTTTGGAACTCTGTTGACTGTTGCTTTGGTTCACTAACTAAGAAAAGGTTACTTTGCGTCCTTTTCCAGTGGTTACAGTCCCTCACAAAGAGAGAGCATTTTCCAGCCTATGAAACAGTCTCACATACATTTCGCCATTTAGGGTCTTCCTTTGCCTGCCAGACTGGCATCGTGTAGTGGGGACATGGAGGCGTAGAATGGTAGAGTAGCTTTTTGAGATTACACAGCTAGTCAGTGACTGAACAGGGACTCAAACCCAGGATTTCTGACTCCGAGTTCGGTGCTCGTTTCACTTTTCACTGTTTCCTCCTCTGCTGCAGTGATTCTGTCCTCCATACCACCTCAGCCACTGCCGCGGTCACGCCGTAGACCTTGTCCTTACTGACAACCTATTTACAGTCTTAGTGTTACGCATCTCAACTCTCATTCCCCTTTATCTTTTCAGTTGTTTTTTGTTTGTTTGTTTGTTTTTGTATGACACAGGGTCTCATTCTGTTGCCCAGGCTGGAGGGCAGTGGCATGATCACAGCTCACTGCAATCTCTAACTCCCAGGCTCAAGAGATCCTCCTGCCTCCACCTCCCAAGCAGCTAGGACTATAGACGAGCACCACCACACCTGACTATTTGCTATTTTTGGTAGATCTGGGGTCTCACTGTGTTGCCCAGGCTAGCCTCAAACTCCTGGCCTCAAGCAATCCTCCCACTTTAACCTTCTAAAGTGTTGGGATCACAAGTGTGAGCCACCGCACCCAGCCTCCGGCTCTCTCTCTCTCTCTCTCTCCCTCTCTCTCTCCCCTGAGTCCAGCAATGCTTTTTATCCCTCAGTCTGTATTGGGGTATAATTGGCAAACAGAAATTGTATACATTTAAGGTGTTCAACTTGATATTTCGACAAACAATTCTTCAACCCCACCAGGACCTATGATCCATCAGTCATACCACCTCCTCTTCACCAGATAGTCTCACCTTCCCTCAGATTCCAGGGTATATTCTTGGCATTATTCCCTTATGTATATCTTGCCCCCATCTTCTCCCTGGTGAAATATAATAATATAATTCACCACCAATGTGGCAACCGCCCTTGGGTAGCTGAATGTGGCCAGACGTGAGCGCACACACACTGATTCATTATGGGTCCCTAAGGATTATCTCCCATAAATAGCATCCTTCTTCCCCATCCAGGTTCTCAACAAGTTGAGAAATAGCACAAAGTAAACAGGGAAGCCAAAGCTCACCTTTCTTGCTGATAGAGACCAGCTGAGAAGACAGGTGTTAGTCTGCTGATTGGTACCCACTCAGCCCTGGCAGCAGTAGCAGTACTGGATTAGAGCTCTGCCTTAAATTATTTCCATAATCTGACCTTTCCTCACCATCTCCATCACTACTGCTTGGAGCACGCCCCCCTCCTCCCTCCCCTGGTCTAAATGTCCGCACGCCTCCCGCCTTGGCCCCACTTCTCTCTTCTCGCAACAGTCAGAGGGAGCCCTTTTATCAGTGGTTCTCGACCTTGGCTTCACATCGAAATCAAGTTTTAATTTTTTTTTTTTTTTTGAGACACAGTCTTACTCTGTTGCCCGGGCTAGAGTGCCATGGCATCAGCCTACCTCACAGCAACCTCAAACTCCTGGGCTCAAGCGATCCTCCTGCCTCAGCCTCCCGAGTAGCTAGACTACAGGCATGCGCCACCATGCCCGGCTAATTTTTCTATTTTTAATAGAGATGTGCTCTCACTCTTGCTCAGGCGGGTCTTGAACACCTGAACTCAAGCAATCCTCCTGCCTTGGCTTCCCAGAAGTTTTAAAATTTTGATGCCCAGGACTCACCAATGAACTTGGAATCTCTGGGGGTGGGACTCAGGCATCACGGTTTTTTAAAAGCTTCTCAGGAGACCCACTGTGCAGCCAAGGCTGAGAACCATTTCAGGCAAACATGTCATGTCTCTGTTCAATCCCCCCAATGACTTCCCATCTCACTCAGAACGAGAGGCAGAGCCCTTTAAAAGGCCTGCAGAGCCACACATGGTCCCACCCTACCATAACTCTCCAACCTCATCCCTGGCCACCTTGGCCTCCTCTCTCCTCCTTGGTCACACACAGCAATCTCATCCTTGGGGTCTTCACCCTTGCTGTTCGCTCTGCCTAGAAAGCTCTCAAGACACTCGCTCACCCTCCCACTTCCTTCAGGTCTCTGTTCACTTATCTCTTTGTTAAGAGACCTTTCCCAAGTGTTCTAACGGAACACACATACACTGCACCCCACCATTCTCTGTCTCATTATCCTGCTTCATTTTTCTTCACTGCACTATTAACCATTGACTCTCATCCCCGGTACGTAACCTCCATCAAAGCAGAAAGTTTTCCTGATTTGTTCACAGATACATTCCCAGCGCCTAAAACAGTGCGTGATACAGAGGAGGAGCTAGGAGTGAATGAATGAATGAATGAATGAACCTCTCTTGCACAAACGTCAAGCTCAATCAAACACATTGTTTTCTTCTTGGTCTGAGACTAAACATGTTCTCATCAACCAAGATAAATCTAACAGAGGATAACAGGTATGACTTTAAATTTGCTAAGAAAAAATAGTACTGGATAAGAAAGCTATTACCCGCCCTCCTCCCTCTTCCTCCCACTTCCTGGGGCCTATTCTGAGATCTCTGAAACAAGATGAACTTCAAGCAAAGAATGCTGAATTAAGCCTGGAGTGTTTCCAGGGGTGAGGTGACCTGCCCCGTTTGGCTTTGTACCCCAAAATGTGACTGTTGAGAAGCATACCCTGCAGGGTTCCGTCACGCTGGAGAAGCCATGTGACCCCAGTCTAAAGCCCATAGCAAAAACAAGAAAAGGAGAGAGGAGGACCAAGGACAAAGTCCAAAATGAGCCATCATGTGCCTGTCATTACCAGAATAACGAGGCTCTTGATTTGCAAAGAGAGAGAAGCAGAGGAGGAATGGAAAGAAGGACATGAATTTTTATTTAATGTATTTTAAAAGGCTTTATTTTTGTTTTTAAAGAGCACTTTTATGTTCACAGCAAAATTGAGAGGAAGGAACATGGATATCCCATATACCCCCGCCCTCTCCCCTACTATCAACATCCTCCACCAGAGAGGCACGTCTGTGGCAGCGAATGAGCCCACACCCTGCACTGACACCTCATTGTCACCCAGAGTCAATAGTTCGCATCAAGGCTCCCTCTCGGTGCTGTACATCCCACGGGTTTGGACAAATGTGTAATGGCACGTATCTGCCATTACTGTATCCAGGAGTGTTTCGCTGCCCTGAATATCCGTTTATTTTTAAATATATTTTTCTTATAAGTAACATATTGGAGAAATTTAGTAAAGTCTTAAAAGTAAAATGAAGTAAGTAGTTTTTCATATTCCCACTCCCCAGATATAACGACTGATCAAAATTTTATGAGTTTCTCTACAGTCTTCTTCTTGCGCAACGGCCTCCCTTCCGTCGGCGATTTCGGATGCTTTCCACCGGAGGAGGCTGCTCCAAAGTTTGCACCCGGATGGATGACTATTTTTAAGGCATTTTGAGATACACTGCCGAGTTGCTTCCCAAAGAAGATTGTACTAATTTACATTTTCTCCAATAGGGCATGAGAGTACGTACCTCACCTCACCAGGGCTGACCAAAGTCACCTAAGAACATTTTAATCAAGACAATGTGTAAAAGGACAAAATCAACGGGCACTACCCTCTGACCACCTTCAGCTTCCCAGAGAGGCAGTGAAAAAGCAAAGGATAAAATTTGACAGATGGAGATGCCCTCTTAGTCTAAATAACATGCTCGTGGTCACCTGCTTTAGTGTTTTATAACCCTATTCACCTGCTCGCCAACTCTCTTACCACTACGGTCCCCAAGCCCCAGCCAGTGGCCTGTTAGGGACTGGGCCACCGAGCTCCACCACACGCGACCCTCTTTCCGTGGGAAAGTGTCTTCCGAGAAACCGCGGAACCAGGCCGCACAGCGGGCGGCGGGCCCGCGGAGCTCGGTCTGCCGTCCCGGCCGCGCGCTCCCCGCCCGAGCGCCGCCTCCTCCGCACCCAGCCCCAGCGAAGCTGCGGGAGAACCGTCTTCCACGAAACCAGCCCCCGGTGCCAAAACCGCGGGGAAACCCGTGGGCACTCACACCCTTGCCCCAAGGGCTCCTCTTCTTCCCTAAAGCCAAATTAACTCTCTGCCTCTTTTCTGTGATCCCCCGTTCGGTCCTGGGTAACCCCTTGAGCCCACAGCCCCTGCCCCGACCGCAGCAGCCTTCCCACGGCCTCTCCCGCGGTGGCGACGGCGTCCGCGCTCTCCGCAGCGGCGCCCCGCGTCGCCTGGACTCGCGTTGACCGTGCCGTTCTGGTAAGCCTCGCGGCTGCCCTGGGGAGCACGCATTACAGTTATGCCCATTTTACAGATTAAGGAGATTCCGGCAAGGAAGCTTCACTGAGGTCACGTAACTTACAGACGTCAGAGCCACAGGCAGAGCTCTGTGTGACTCCGAAAGTGTTCTCAAACTTCCCGCTGGCTTTTCAGCGCGCCTGTTCAAGTGTGCCCGACACCTTGACTCCCCCAGGCTCACCATCCCTTTGACGACACAGGAATAACGACCGTGTCTTGAAACCTCACCCTGTGTATTTGCAGAAAATCTATTTCCCTCCAAAGACTTCTCAAGATCTCGGGGGTTGCTGAACAATGCCGCCCCTCCCGAGACAGCCGCTCCCCGCCGCTGTGCGGCCGGCTCTGCCCTCCCGTGACTTCTCTGCAGGAGGCGGCTCGCCCAGACACCGGACGCTCCCGCTTTCCGGCGCGCGGCCTCGCTCCTTCCTGTTCCTTCGCGGCTCCGCGGTGTCGGAGCCGGGAACCCGCGGCTGTGCGGAAGGCGTGGCCGCGGCGGGGGACTGCCGGGTGGCACGCGGCGGCTCGCAGCCGGCGGCGGGGCTCCTGCCGCGGGGCCGTGGGCGTTGCTCACAGCTGGCCTCTGTTCTGATTGGTTAGAGTTCATACCTGTGTCTGTTGTGATTGGTCAGCTTTTGGTGTCTATCATGCAAGTCATTGTATGTTTTGAATATCAGTTCTATTGTGTGAATTTTAGCACATTGCTTAAACATTGTTGTGCCTCAGTTTTCTCATCCTTTTGCCAGAAAATGCGAAGTCCTTTGGGGTTGGAGTAGGGGAGGCTACTAATCTGGTGATTGGTATCTGAGGATGGATGAGAGACGGCTTAAGAAACGAGACAGCCCTGTACCTTGCGGGGGAAATCTTCCATCAGCCATATAAACCACGGCCCAGCGGGACTGGGCCCTGGATGTCACCATCAGCCCACGCGACTGTTTGTGGACAATTACAGCTTGACGAGGACAAAATCCGTGTGTGGTCACTGCTGTAAGAACTCACCGACACTCCTCACAAGAAAATAGCTTACTGTCACCTGCCCCAAGTGAATGAGCTTCAGATAAGTGAGCATCAGGGGGGGGGGTCTATGGAAACAAGAAAAGGGAAGATTTTCTGGGAAATTGACAGAATTATAAAAAGCTGCTCCCTTAAGATCAAGCTCACCTAAGAGGAAGAACTCACAATAGATTTAACTACATAAAAAATATAAACCATTTTATTTAAAAAGCTCATTAAAAGGTGAACCTTAAGCTACAAATATATGTGTTATAAAATGTGGCAACAGAGGGTTTAATCTCTTTAGTATGTAACTCATACTAGTTAGTAATGTTTGGGGAGAAAGAGAAGAGCATTGTCTTTGGACCCTACCTTTTAAAAATGGCCAAAGAACATGATCAGACAAAACATAGGGAAGTAAATATGTCTAAGACACTTTTGGAAAAAAGTTCTGCATCACTGATAACTAAATAAGTTTAAATTTAAAAAAATTTTGCCTATCAAATCATGTATTCATTTATGCAAGAAGTAAACATGGTGCACGTACTGTATGCAAGACACCGTGCAGGCCCTACAGTGTCAGCCGTGAAAAAGTAGACACAAATCTCACCCTCTTGGAAGTGACATTCCAGTGTTGGACACAGACACTAGACAATAAAATATAAATACTTAAAATATATAATCTGTTAGATGAGTGATAGGTGCTAAAAAGAAAAACAAAGTCAGAGAGGGGAGGGCATTAGGGGTGGGGATACTCCTAGATGAGGTGGCCAGGCATAAGTGAGTGATAAGTGATATTCCAAATTATTGACAGTGATTATCTCTGGATAGATTGGTGGCTCATGTTTTTTGTGTTTATCATTCCCATACATTGTTCCAGCTTTTTATTGTAAAATATACTACAGAGATAAATTATATAAATAATAGTTTGATGGAATATTATAAAATCCACACCTATGTAACCACCATCCAGATCAAGGAATAGAATATTGCCTGCACCTCAGAATTATGGGATTCTTTCTAAAAATATTTTTTTCTGTGTATTCTACCCTTTCAATTTCATGTATTACCTTTTTAGTAATTATTAATACTTCATTTTTCATTTTTTATCATGGTAAAATATACATAGCATAAAACTTACCATTTTTACCCTTTTTTTTTTTTCGAGAGAGGGTCTCACTCTTGCCCAGGCTAGAGTGCAGCGATGTCACCATAACTCACTGCAACCTCAAACTCCTGGGCTCAAACAATCCTCCTGCCTCAGCCTCCTGGGTAGCTGGGACTACAGGCACGCACCGTGACGCCCAGCTAATTTTTCTATTTTTTGCAGAGACGGGGCTCATCGTGTTGCTGAGGCTGGTCTTGAACTCCTGGCCTTAAGTGATCCTCCCACCTTGGCCTCCCAAAGTGCTAGGATTACAGGTGTGACCACCAAACCCAGCCCATTTTTACCATTTTTCAGTGTACAGTTCAGCAGCATTAAGTACCTTGACGTTGCTGTGCAGCCGTCATCACCACCCGTCTCCAGAATATTTTTCATCGTCTCAAACTGAAACTCTGCACCCATTAAACAAATGGAACGAGAATGACTCCTCGTTCTCCCGTCCTCCCAGCCCTGGCAACAACCATTTTATTTTCTGTCTCTTTACTTTCTGTCTCCCAAGTTTATCCACTATGGGTAACACATATAAGTGGAATAATATAATATTTGTCCTTTTAATGAATTTCTTCTTAAATTTAAAAAATCCTATTTGAAAAATAAGATTGAACTCGTAAGAACAAGTTCAACCTTGTTAAAAGCTATGATACATGGCAATAAACAGTTCAAACGTAATTTAAGCAGCTCACTGAATGTCTCAATATGACAAGACTTAGCAATTTTTCGGCAAAGACCATTTTTTGTATATTCCTACTGTTCCCAAGTTTCCCTAAACCAGTTTAGGTGGGAGTGGAGCAGAAGCCACAGAACAGGAGGAAGGTTTAGGGAGGCCGAGTCATCCTCCCAGCGTACCTGTCACCTTACCCTGCTAACCCTTGCCTGGGAAATGTTCATAGCAGAACAAGAACTGCAATGGGACTATTAATGATTAATTACACTAGCTGGCACCTATTAAACACTTAATATGGGCTAGGTCCCATTTTAAGCACTTTATGGGTATTAACTCATTGCATCCTCTCAGCAGCCCTATGAGATACGTGTAACTATTATCTTCATTGTGCAGATGAGGAAATTGAGGCACAGGAAGTTGAATCACTTGCTCCAGATAGTAGGAAGTCGAGCTGGTTCTAAACTTGGGCAGTCTGGCTTCTTGCCTGTGCTCTTCCCCAGTGGCCCAGTGGTTCTCAAACCTGTATAAGCCTCAGAGTCCCAGGAGGGCCTTTGAAAACACTGGTTGCCATCGGTCCACCCCAGAGTTGCTGATTCAGCCGGTTTTGGGTAGAGCCCCAGAGTTCGCATGTCTAACAGGTTCCTGGCTACGCCAGCGCTGCTGGTTTGGGGACCACCATGTTGAAAACCACCGCTCTTAATAAGCTTAAAAGTAACTACCACATCTCAAGGATCACTACAAACCAAGAACAAAAACACTACGAGAGAGGTTATTCCATTTTACAAATGAGGATTTGAGAATCAAGAAGATAAAGACCTGTTCAAGGTCACAGAGGTGAAATGCTGCAGGCTGCGTTTCCCTGCCTGCTGCGCCCCACAGCCCCCCGAGGGAAGGGACCAGGGACCCTAGGCGACCGTGGTAACTGTGCACCTCTTCAAAGCCACGTTTAGTGAATATTTGTTGTTTGTTTTAGTTGAGACAGGAGGAATGGATTTTCTATCAATAAAATTATACACATCACACACATATACTTTTATGTTGAAAAATAGAATTAATCCCTGGTACTCAACAGAGCCTAGCTTTTTGACTTCTGTGGCAGTGTCTTTCATTTTATATTATTTTTGTCACTCATAACTGGGTAGTATTTGGTCATTCAGTCATTAAGGATGACATAAAGGATATAGTTTCAAAGTCTTGCTCAACATTTATTAAGTTGACTTTGTTCTCTTCTGATTTTCATGTTGACATAGTATCTCCTTGATTTCTAGTTATTTTTCTCCTTTACATGTGCTTTTACAATTTATTAAACCAAATTCTGAGAAAAATTAGTAAAGTTTAAAGTAAATTTTAAATCTTAATTTGTAAAGATTTAAGTTTCAGACGTTCAGCTGGCCCTAGGAGCCAACCTTTTGCTACCGTTGGCTGATTGATCTCAGAGTTGGTGGAGGGATTTGTAATGGACTGCTTGCAACATATGGGAAGATAGAGAAGAATTTTTGCTCCCCATTCAAGGATGATGTCTACTTTGGCAAGACAGGAACAAAATTATATTTGCCCTGCTACATAAAGAGTGGTGTGTAGATACCTGAATTAATTGATGCCCTATTTTCTATTTTTTTTTGTCCCCAGTGTTATGATCCATGATATTGACTACCCAACCAAAATTTTCCTTGCCTACAGAGCCCTGATTGCTCAAGTATTGGGAGAGAAGCAGTATGGTAGGGGAGAATAGACCCCTTCCTCAGCTCCAGAGAATAAATCTGATTATTCTAAAGTAAGTCACAGTACTCCACACCTTTGTTGGTGATGGATCTAGGGGTTCACATGGGACCAAATTCTTGTCCATGAGCTATAGAAGGAATACTACTGGAGCCTCTGGGAAAGATTTCCTCCCTGAAAATAATAGGAAAAGTTATTCCTCTTCTTAATTCTTTCTCATTGCAAATCTTTTTTGTAGTACTTGCTCCATTTGCAAAACATTTTCCAGCATTGTATAAATTCTTGCCTAATTCTCTTAGGAAGTGTTGAATCAAATGTTAGAACTAGTCCCTTTGAAAAGCTAGAACTGCTAGAATTTGGTAGATTTGACCCTACAGCAGTTGCCCAAGACTCAGCAGGAATCAGAGTGCTCAGAGTCCACTCTGGGAACAAAGAATATCTGGATGTCAGCCATCTCTCTGCCTAGTAGCTGGTCTCTGGACGGACCTTCGCCCAGTTATCTGATGTGAGAATCTCAATTGCTATATGTTCTACAGCTATATTACCTATGAAGGCTCAGATAATCTTATGGCTTAAATTACTTCCCACAAAACTGGCCATTAAGAATTCAAGGTAGCTGGCACAGAAGGTAGGTTTTGTGGATTATAGGGACACCTGTGGACTATGTCTGAGTCCTTGCAACTGTTCAGCTACTACTGTAGTCATGTACCATTATTCATTAAATTAATTAGGAAAACAAGGATGATAGCATCAACTTTGGCCTGGAATTCATTTCAACCTAGTCCAAGACTCTCAAGAGTTGGGGGAAAGACCCTTACTTTGAATCTCCAAGATCTTAGAACAAGGCAATTCACTTTCTTTGGGTTTATGTATCAACCTTCTAATCTTGGGACCTGCGAGTGGAGTTACCAGTCTGTAAATGACTGAACCCAGAAAGTTCTAACAACAGGCCAGAAACAGAGTGAAGAAAACTCTTTCTTGGTTTATAGCCAGAAAGGAGACCTCTCGGTCAGAATTTGTGAAAACACTGTTCCCCTAGACTAGAGAAGAATCAGACTTTCATTGTCACCATGAAAACAGTGAATTGTTTTGCAGTTCACGTCTCTGAATCACACCGTCGTCTTTACTTGCCTGGTGTTTCTCAACATTTTTTAAACTCAGGCCTCCTTCAAAGCTTTCTCACCCTGAGTTCTGTGTGTTCCTTCCAGCTGAGATTTACTCAGCTTTGTTTCCTGTAGTCTGGTTAATGAAAACAATAGCTATGTGGAATATTCTTTCTTGGAACACAGGCACATCTCTGTCTGTGGGGTCCCCCAGAGGTAGTGCCCTTTCCCTGATTTAAGAATGTGTTTTCTAGTCTGAATAACCCTAATCCTTGCACCTTCAGTCTGTGGTGAGTCATTTATCTCTAAATACAATCAAGGCACAAACTGTGTAAAGTCGAAATTTTATTATATTTGGTTTCATGACCTGGATAAGGAAACAGGTAAAAAGGAAAGAGACCTTCTATTACATCTCTCTTAATCCCTATCTCCATCCTTATGTCCCTCATATTTACTTATTTTTTTCTTATTACTTCACTCTCGCCAATTGACATGAATGGCTACAAATCAGTGTATATTTTGCTTGCATTACACTTTCCTTTAGATCACTACAATTTTATTGCTTATTAAAAATTCTATGAATTTTTCTTTTAATATGAAGATTTTATGACTTCAATTAAATTAAAAATTATTTTTTAAAAATGCATGCCTGTTATGGGTTGAATTGTGTCCCCAAAAAGATATGTTGAAGTCCTAAGCCTTGGTACCTATGAATGTGATCTTATTTAGAAATGGGGTCTTTGCAGATGTGTTCCACTTAAAATGAGGTCATGCTGGATTAGGGTGGGCCCTACTCCAGGGCCTCATCCATATGAGAAAAGAGAAATTTGGACATAGAGGCAAAGACATACCAGGAGAAAACCATGTCAAGACAGAGAGAGGGATGAAAGCACTGGAACTATAGACCAAGGAACACCAAGGATTGTGGGCAACCACCAGAAGCCAGAAAAGGCAAAGAAGGATTCTCCCCTAGAATCTTCCAGAACATGTCTCTGCCAACAAATTCCTTTTGGACTTCTAGCCTCCGGAACCGTAAGACAATAACTTTCAGCTATTTTAAGCCACCCAGTTTATGGTATTTGGTTACAGTAGCCCTTGGACAACACCCAGCATGGTGATGGAATGTGAAAATAAATGAGATATGGTTCTTATCATCGGGGTGGTCACAATCTAGAAGACACAGCTGTGGACACATTTAAATTACAAATTTTTAGTGTGTCATACGAAAAATTTGTAGCTAAATGTACCTTTATTTACAAAATATTCATTACAAAATTTTTCAACATTTTTCCTTTGGTTTTTATGTAGTCAAATATGTCCATTTTTTCTTTTATAGCTTCTAGTTTCTGGTTTTTGTAAGGAGCTCTCCTCTGCCTCTTACATGTAGTCTCCTAAGAATTATATTTTTTTATTTTTTATGTTTTTGCATTTCAGTCTTTAATTCATCTTGAATTAATTTTGGTATCTTAGATAAACAAGGGGCTTATTTTATTTTATGTTCCTGGTGGATAGCTCTTTCCCGTTGACTCGAGCTACTCTTGTCATGTGTTAAATTCTCACAGGCACCGAGATCCATTTCTCAGTTCTCTACTCATTTCCATGACTTTTTCTTTTTTCTTTTCTTTTTCCTTTTTTTGGATCTACTCCTAGTCCACAATCTCAATTTGATTTGCTTACCATGACCTCCAATTTCCTCTCAGGCAAAAACCCTCTTTGGTAACACTTTTCATACGAACTCAAGGTGTCACGCGTAGCTCAGCCGGAGTCGTGCGCCTGGGCTTGGAAGGCAGCTTTGCCTCCTCCTCAACTGTCAAACCCCAAAGGTCTTATTTCTATGCCCCCTTTCGTGATGAAGACGCTGCCTGCTCTCAGGGGTCTCCGACCCTCTAAGAGGAGAAGCCTGACTAATTCCTTTGAAAGAGGTTGGAGGGTGGTTACTTTCTATGCCAGGAAGATAATTCACACACCTGGGGAGAACAAGGGGACATCTCATTCCAGAGCATCAGGAAAGAAGACACACACACACACACACACTTTTAATCTCTGCTGTACCATATTAAGGAAGTTGGATTTTATCCCGTAGGTATTCAGTTAGCCATTTAAAGTTTTAGATGGAAAAGTCACAAGATCAGCTTGGCCTCAGCGAGGAAGACGGAGTTGACGGGGAATACAGGAGACTGAGTCAGGGTGCGGCTGTGAGAGTCCAGGCGAAGACGACAGAGACCTGAATGAAATCAGGCAATTGTCAGGGGCATAGCGAGACGTGGACAGACTTGAAAACCACTTCGCAGGTGGAAGTGACAGGGGAAGTGATTGGTTTGATATTGGGTTAGATAAGAATCCAGAATGACTGCCCGATTTCTAGCCCGGGTGAACACAGGAGGAGTAGACCTGGCCGGCAACAGAGATAATGAACTTAGGGGCGTGTTGAGTGTGGAGGCCTGCGAGACATTCACGTGGAGATAACCAGCGGACATGAAGATTATACTGGGTTTGGGGCTACAGGGAGATTAAGATCAGACAAATGGTTTTGAGAATCATCAGGATGTACTTGGTGGTAAAAACCACTGCGGAGGAGAGCTGAGGATGGAACCCCGAGGGACACCGACTTTCACCAGGAGAGGAGGCCTCGGAGCCAGCTGGAGCTTCTGAGAGCTGGCCATTTAAGAAGTAGAAAGTGGCAACACGGAAGATAAGAAAGAAGAGTTTCTGGAAGGAGGAAGTACTCAGCATGTCGAAGGCAGCAGAGAGGCCTCAGAGGTAGCAAGTGGATTTGGCAATTGCCAAGTCCAGGGTGGGCTTGGCGAGAGCAGCTTGAGTGGAGTGTGGAGAAAAGTCAGGTTTTAAATGCAGAGTGAAAGCAAAGAGTGAGGAAATGTGCCAGATGTCGGCCCTTTGCCCTCCAGATTCACGTTCAACTCTTTCCCACTCTGCTCTCTGTCTCGGGTACACAGGCAACAGCAAAAGATTCCCACGGCAGCTGGCCACATGTGAGCCCTGGGAGGGGTCTGGCAGGAAGGAGAGCGAGGGAGGGACATACACCCCCCAGCTCCCTCCCGAAGGGCTGCTGCACTCACTCCACCAGCGGTCACTGCTCTCTCCTCCTCGGTTCAGGAAACCTCCCACCTCTTTTCAGGCCTCGGAGTGGAAACAGCTCTCTTACCTAGGCCTGGGATTCTCTACCACCTACCTGGCCTTTGAAGATAGTATTTGATTAAGCCTCCCTCAAATCATTCTAATTTGAACACACCATCTGTGTCCTGCTGGAACCCTGGATGATGCGCGAAGGAACCTTGGCTGAGAGGAGGAGAGAGAGAGAAATACACAAAGACAAGGTGGGCTGTCATGGGGTTTTATCTGTCAAGGGTTGGAGAGGCTTGAATGTATTGACAAGCTCATGGACTTTGAATAGCCTGGTCCTATTTCAAAGGTGTAACCTGAGAGGGAGGAAGAAATAGGCAGAGCGCTCTTTGCTAGCCTCTGGAGTTGCTGACTTTACAAGTGGCCTCACCACAATAGCTTCGGATGTTCTAGAACTTGTGTTTCCAGTTTGCCCAAGACACTCCATTTGCCAGGTTTGCCCCTGGCTGTGCTGGCAAGTGTTGTTGTGAGCCCTGCCGCTGACGGAAAAGGAGACACAGAGGCTAAAGGAGAAAGAACAAAGGTCAGGGCCTCAACAAGCCCAGACACGCCTCAGTGCACTGGGGCAGTCAGACAATAAACAAAGTAGTGGGTGTTTTTTAAACTTTGCAAGGCTCTGTGTGCCCTGGCCCTGCTCACCTGCCAGTCTCAGCTCATGCTGCTCTCGTGGGTCGCTGCTTTGACTGCACTGTTCTGCCTGGGGACCTCTCTTCTCTTTCTCAATGTAGTAAGCCCTGTTCTGCCCTTGAGCCTGAGCTCTGACCTGCAATCTGGCACTTTCCTCAGCTCTTCCCTTGGCCAACTTCTCATCCTCAGGTCTCATCTTGGACACCACTTCCTCAGCAGGCTGGCCACCCACCAAACCAGTCCCTTAGTGACTCTCATTCAGGAACTCTGGGCTCCTCTTTCGTAGCAGCTATGATATTTTAAAATGTAATGAAGTGGAGTATTTTATGCAGAAAATCTCCCATATTTTCTCACAAGCCTTTTTTTTTTCTTTTTCTTTTTCTTGAGACAGGATCTCTCTCTATTGCCCCAGCTAGAGTGCAGTGGCTTCATCATAGCTCACTGCAACCTCAAACTCCTGGGCTCAAGCAATCCTCCTGCCTCAGCTTCCCAGAGTGCCAGGATTACAGGCGTGAGCCACCTCGCCAGGCCATGGCTATAAGCCTTTTTGTTTGTTTGTTTTTGTTTTTACATCTAAGTCTTTAATCCATCTGAAATTCATTTTTATATACAGTAGGCTGATTGTCCCAATAGTTACCTAACATTTACCTTCCCACTTTGCTATCATATTTTGTATTTCATGTTTGTGTTGGTTTGCATTGCCTACCCGGGGAATGCAATAACTAAGCATGGCTAAGAGCAGTCTAGTGAAGTGTTTCTTCAATTTTTCTCCTTTCCTGTCTTCTTTTGTGTTGAAAAAAGTTTGCATTTCCTTTTTTAATTTGGAAGACACAAATAATATTTCTATACTCGTTTTATTTCTTTTCTTTTTTTTTTTCAAGCAGCCCTAGTTCTTAATATTTCTATACTCTTAATGCTCGTCTTTACATTTTTTGGCATCTGTTCAAATATTACTTATTTTATTTTACCAATATTAAAAGTCATTTGATCTCAGGGAAATGCAAATCAAAACCACAATGAGATATCACTTAACTCCAGTGAGAATGGCCTTTATCAAGAAGTCCCAAAACAACAAATGTTGACATGGATGCAGAGAGATAGGAACACTCTTACACTGCTGGTGGGACTGCAAACCAGTGCAACCACTGTGGAAAGTAGTATGGAGATACTTCAAAGAACTAAAAGTAGAACTACCATTTGACCTAAAGGAAAAAAAGACATTCTATAAAAAAGACATCTGTGCTCGAATGTTTATAACAGCACAATTCACAATTGCAAAGATGTGGAAACAACCCACATGCCCATTAATATATGAGTGGATTAATAAAATGTGGTATAAACTAATGGATGCGGTGAGTACTGTATGGGGAAAGGACATGCCTCTAATCCTGGCTTGGGTGAGGCAAAGACATAAAATGTAACAAAAACATTTGTACCCTCATAATATCCTCAAATAAAAATAAAAAATAAAAATGTGGTATATGTATACCACGGAGTACTACTCAGCCACAAAAAAAAAAAAAAAACGGAGTGGGGGGAACTAACACCTCTTGTATTATCCCAGGTGGAGCTGGAACCCATTCTTCTAAGTGAAGTATCACAAGGATGGAAAATCAAACACTGTATGTACTCTCCATTAAACTGGTACTAATCAATCAACACTTATGTGCACATACGGAAATAACTTTAGTTGGGGATCGGGCAGGTGGGGGGGAGGGAGGTAAACTCACACCTAATGGGTGCAGCGAACACTGTTTGAGGGATGGGCACACTTGTAGCTTTGACTTGGGTGGTACAAAGGCAATTTATGTGACCAAAGCATTTGTACCCCCTTAATAGTCTGAAATTTAAAAAAATAATAATAAAATAAAAATTTTTTTAAAAAGTCATTTGAGGCCGGGCGCAGTGGCTCACACCTGTAATCCTAGCACTCTGGGAGGCCGAGGCAGGAGGATCGTTTGAGCTCAGGAATTTGAGATCAGCCTGAGCAAGAGCGAGACCCCCATCTCTACTAAAAATAGAAAGAAATTAGCTGGACAACTGAAAATATACATAGAAAAAATTAGCCGGGCATGGTGGTATACACCTGTAGTCCCAGCTACTAGGGAGGCTGAGGCAGACTGCTTGAGCCCAGGAGTTTGAGGTTGCTGTGAGCTAGGCTGACACCAAGGCACTCTAGCCTGGGCAACAGAGCAACACTCTGTCTTAAAAAAAAAGTGATCAGCTTGTGTACAAGATTTGCTATGACATCCAATGCAAATGTGAATTATGTAGCTTTATTATGTTTAGGAGAAACTTAATAAATGTTTGGTGACTAGTTAATGAATGGATGAGTCTGGCTTGCTAATCAACATTTTACTCAAAGACTAAAGGCAGAACAATCTCATCGATCTTATTTTTTTAAATTTCAAAATATTAAGGGAGTACAAATATTATTGGTTACATGGGTCGCTTTTGTAATGCTTGAGTCAGGCCATCTATCTTATTTTAATCAAAGACTAAATGCAGAAATGACCTCATCTTTCAGGTTTATATTAATATAACCAACATACATGACATCGGCACTACGAAGAAAGCTCTCTTTCTCATTAAATTGCTGACACTTAGACTTTCTTTATGTGGAACAAAACCTTTTATTCCATCATTTCCGATTTGGCTTGAAATGTACCATACCTGAAAAAGGCATCATTGGACTTTGATAAATCACACCAAGGCATACATGACTAATTTCCTCTTTTAAAAGCATGTTCTAATAGGAACTAAGGGAGGAATGAGTTTGTTTTGTTTTGCCTTTTTTGTTTTAAATTTTGAGCAATAAAGTGGTGTACTTTATTATCTACGCTGCTAAAGAGGTGAGTAATTACTGACATATAAACTAGAGGCCAGTCACTCAACTCTCTAGTAAGCTGTAAAAGGGGTCCTTCCCTATTTTCTCTGTCTTCCTACCCTTGATATTTTGGATCTTCTGCTTAATTTAACCTGGCAGGTAGCCACAACATTGCTTTGAAGTTAAAAATAAAAAACACAGACAATAGAACCCCTACATTATACAAGAACAAAATCTGGCTTGGAAGAACACTGGAGTAGATCACAGGGAATTTTACTGATTTCTCCCCAGGTATCAAATGCCTACTAATCTGCTCTTGCTATAATCAAAATAGTCATCACGAACACCATAATGAAAAAAATCCACATGAAGAATCGGTCTATGACTTTTGCAACCTTCTTCCATTCGCTCCCCTTGGAATGGGTGGCCTTGTGGTCCTTGAGGCACTTGGCGATGTACTCGACGCTCCTCGTCAGGACTTTGTACTGTGCGCAGTGACCGCCGGCATCCTGTGCGCTCTCGCCCTGGTGCCCCAGGTCATTCTTTAAGAGGTCATGCAGGTCCTTCCTTTTGGAAAGGTCTTTGTTCCTGGCTGTTTTCAGGTCAGACTCTGGGAGTTGGCTATAAATCTTCGTGAGGTGGTCCCGCTCCCTACTGTGGCGCGGGCTGAGGCAGCTCTCACCCACATCATGGACAAATAAGAGCCTGGCCATGTATTTCAGGATGACCACCCTGGCCCAGTGTGGCACTGGCCGGGCCTCGGCCCCACAGAAGTGGATGTTCATCACCATAATGGTCAAGGCAGTGGAGGCTGTGATCAAGGCCATGGTGGCTATGTAATATTTACCTGGAATTAAAACAACAATGAAGTTAGCTTTTTTTTTTTTTTTGAGACAGAGTCTCACTCTGTTGCCTGGGCTGGAGTGCCGTGGCGTCAGCCTAGCTCACAGCAACCTCAAACTCCTGGGCTCAAGGGATCCTCCCGCTACCATGCCCGGCTAATTTTTTCTATATATTTTTAGTTGGCCAATTAATTTCTTTCTATTTTTAGTAGAGACAGGGTCTCACTCTTGCTGGTTTCAAACTCCTGACCTTGAGCGATCCACCCGCCTCGGCCTCCCAGAGTGCTAGGATTATAGGCCTGAGCCACCGCGCCCGGCTTGAAGTTAGCTTTAGAACTGTCCTCACATAGCCATGCATCCGCTAATGACGGGGATATGTTCTGAGAAATGCATCGTTAGATCTTGTCCTTGTGTGAACATGATAGAGTGTACTTACACAAATCTAGATAGTGTAGCCTACTACACACCTAGGCTACATGGTACAGCCTGTTGCTCCCTGGCTACACACCTGTACAGCATGTCATTGTACTGAATACTGTAGGCAATTATAACACAGTGATAAGTATTTGTACATCTATAAACATAGAAAAAGTACAGTAAAAATAAGGTACTGTAATCTTATGGGACCACCATAGCATATGTAATCTGTCATTGACCAAAACGTTGTTATGCGGCACATGACTGTATTTGGCTTAAAAGAAAGAAGCAAACACCATTTCTAAGTAAGTGGTATATCCTAGTGGTTACAAGTACAGATTTTGGTGTGTTTTTTTTTGTTTTTTTTTTTTGGGGGGGGGACAGAGTCTCACTCTGTCGCCCAGGCTGTAGAGTGCCATGGCATCAGCCTAGCTCACAGCAACCTCAAACTCCTGGGCTCAAGCAATCCTTTTGCCTCAGCCTCCCAAGTAGCTGGGACTACAGGCATGCGCCACCATGCCCAGCTAATTTTTTTTACATATATTTTTGGTTGGCAATTAATTTCTTTCTATTTATAGTAGAGACGGGGTCTCGCTCTTGCTCAGGCTGGTTTTGAACTCCTGACCTTGAG
>CAUYRT010079003.1:0-11981 GCA_963574885.1 Lepilemur ruficaudatus
AGGTGGCAGAATTCTCTGGCCATAAAATATACTGATCTCCTAGATATTCTTTACTGTGAAAAAAAAACAAAAACAAAAACAAAAAAACAAAGCAGATCAAGAGTCTCCAACGAGCAGGAAAGGGAAGTCAGGGTGTACCTTCCAGTCTGGGAAGCAGAGTGTTAATCTGCTTCATGGTTTCCTTTTGCCCTGCCCAGCAGTACACATTTATTTGGATAATCCCGGTCAGAGATTCCCAAGGGCCTTGTACAACCCTGGGTGGGCCAGGAACTGCAAGAGCGTTTCCTTTTTTCTCCAAGAAAAAAGAGGCCAGCCTTTCAGCCCCACAAGCCTACTGGCTGATGTCCCATCCCTTCTGCAAGCTCCACGGGCAGCCAGATGCTAGTCAAGGCTAGACAAGGCTGTGGCCACCACCCCTGCCCCACAGGGAGCAACGATGACATGTCAATTTGGACAGATGCTTAAATAAGGAAATGAAGGGATTGGCTCATACTGGTTTCTGCAAACCCTCTATCAAGGGTTGGGAATACCAGGGCTCACCCAGTACAGTTCCAGAAAGAAGCCCCTTGAGCCACAGAGTTCATTCATCAATCCCTGAGCATCTTCCCTGTGCCAAGCCCTGTGCTTGGTGCTTGAGACCCAGAGATGAGCCAGACATGGTCCTTAAACTCAGGGATCTCACAGTCAACTGGGAAAGAGACAGACAAAGAATCAACGTGGGACACCGATCGGTGAGATAGCAATAGGAACAGAGTGTGTGGGAGTGCATTGGGGCACCAAACCCAGACTGAGGATGGAATAGGAGAAGGGGGTAGTAGGAAGGAGGTCAGGGAGGGCTCCCAGGAGGAGGTGATGTTTGCTTGAACTGAATCGTAAAGAGAACAATTTAGCCAGCCCAGGCCCCTGTGGAGCTCTAATAGCACACAGATCCTCTGTGGGCCAGGGCCCTAAAATCTCTCATTATTTGCCAAATTTTGAAAACAAATCTAAGTATATTCAATTTGATACACTTATATGTGTTCTTCTTTTAAAGAGCATTCACTTTCACGGATAAAGCAAACTCCTTAATGAAACCATGAATATCAAATGATGCGGTGAACTCGAAAGCACAATGCAAATATTAGATGGTAACAATGGTAATAAAATCATTGTTGTTGTGAGGGGCAGCAGCAATCCCTACCATATCGCTGCTGGACGGCTCCTCACTCAGTGGCCCCGTCTGAGGGCGCCCAGGCTGCAGGACTCAGAGGGTGTCCGTCCCCGCCCACTCAGCCAGGCTAGGAATCTAAGCAGGTAATGCCCCCTGCGGTAGCCCCTTTTAAAGAAAGACTCTCCTCTGTACTTCCCTGCACTACTGGTGGGAGTGTCCACCCTAGGGAGGAGGATTTGGCGAAGCCTATAATTTTCACTTGCAGTGCACAAGCCCTTTGACTCAAAAATGCTCACAGTCTATCCTATAGATAAGCTTTTACCCATCTACAAAGAAGTGTGGTTCCGGAAATGGACTGCAGCCCTGTTTAAAATGGTTTAAAATGGTAAAAGACTGGAAACTAAGCAGTCAAACAAATTGTGATACAGCCGTAAAGTGGGAAAAGCAAGGAATAAAAGGGCTAGGTCCATACATAGGGACATGAAACAATTGCAAAGATATGGTTTGAGTGGAAAGAGTGCAGAACAAGTCTAGAACAAACACATACAGTGTTTCCCATTAGGAAAATCAGGGTGCGGTATGCAGACCCATCACATCCACGCACACCGCATGCTTGTACACACACGTACAGACCCTCAGGAAGGGCACAGCACAAACGGTACGGCGGTTGCCTCTGTGAAGGGGAAAAGAAACTTCTTTTCACACTATGTATTCTTATCCTACTTGAATTATTTTTTTATCATGAGCATCTCTTTTTTAATTAAATAAAATCAGGTTTTTCTTAACAAGATAAAAAAAAATCTCTATACACATACTTTTGTAAAATGGGCCACAGTGAACCTGGATTAACCCCTGCCTGGGAAGACAGCCAAAACAGAGCTTTTTCTCCTCGGCAGGGTATTGTGAACCGGATTCACTCAAGCTCCCGTACAATGCCCGACGCACACACGCGTGCGAGCCGCACACTCCATGGGACGCTGATGCCAAACGCAGTCATCAGCACAACCCGACTGGCAATCCGGGCCCCAAACCTGGCTGAACGCAGCGGCGCCGCCATCCGTCGTTAGGTGAGTGGACAAAGTTCATGGAAGCTTCTTGTTGGGCTGGTACAGGATTTCACACCCGGAGACCCCGCTCTGCTCTACCAGTTAGGCTGCTGCTGTGCGCATCAGGCAAAGCGGGGCTGGACGTGCCTGGCCAGCACCCCACGGTGGGTGATGTCAGAGGTCGGGAATGTCAGATAGGCCCCTCCAGGCCAAGAGGTAGCAGCCTCCCGCTCCTCTGGCTTCCCCCTCCTACCCCCAGCACCCTCTTGCTCCACCTCTCCGCCTCCCGCTCTGCTTTGCTGCAGACGGGGCATACATTGGGCCTGGGCTCACCCTGGGGAGGCGCTGCAGAGGTGATGCTGGGCAAGGGTCACGTCCAGGAGCAAAAGGTGTGAGGTGCTCACAATATGCAGACATACTCTTCTAAAAAGATAATGCATGAGTTTTCACTATACATCTTTCTTGCTAGTGACAAGAGTCCCTGAGTCACTCCCTGCAAGCGTGTTTTCATGGCAATGATGTACAAATGGCTCCCAGTCTGAAATAGTCACCTGCAATTACTGAGCACCCCCAAGGAGGGTAGTGAGAAGGACCCTGGACTGGATTGGGAGTCGGGGGCTCAGTGTCAATTATTTCCCAGGCCCTCTGTTTGGGCACAGGCCCCTCCATTCACACCTTGGTCCAGGAGGCCCTCCTCCCATCCTCCCATTCCACTCTCTCTGGCTCTCCCTCTTTCCTCACTTCCCACACACCCCTTCTTTCCCAGGACACAAGCAACACACTCTTCCTAGGATATGTCATTCTTCCTGTCTTCCCTTCTAGTGTTTCCTTAGCTCTACATGGCAAACTCATACTCATCTGTCCAGCCCCACATCATACCTCCTCTTCCAGGAAGCATTCCCAGACTACCCCAAGTGCAGTTACTTGCTTTTCTATACTTCTGCAGACCAGTGTACACACCTCTCTCCCAGCACTTAGGATATTAACAATAGCTGAATTATTTTTTTTTTTAAGACAGAGTTTCACTATGTCACTACAGGTTGGAGTACAGTGGCATCATCACAGCTCACTGCAACCTCAAACTCCTGGGCTCAAGCGATCCTCCTGCCTCAGTCTCCTAAGTAGCTGGGACTATAGGCACATGCCACTGTGTCCAGACAATTTTTCTATTTTTGGTAGAGACAGGGTCTCACTCTTGCTCAGGCTGGTCTTGTACTCCTGACCTCAAGCGATCATGCCTTGGCTTTCCAGAGAGCTAGGATTACAGGCGTGAGCCACCGCACCTGGCCACAATGGCTAAATGTCTACCAATCACTTACCAGAATGCCAGGCAGTGCTCCAAACGCTTTTCAAAGGTTACCTTACTTAATCCTCAGTAACTCCATGACGTAGGAACCATTATTACCCTTGGTTTACAGAGAATGCTACTGAGGATCAGAGATTTTAAGTAACTTGCTCAAGGCCACAGAGCTATTAAGTGGCTGGTAGGTACTTACACAAATACCTGGCACATAGTAGCTGCTCAATAATTATTCACCTCATGAATGATGAAATAAGTGAACAAATGCAGAAATAATTACATTTCTGTCTCCTTTACAAAAAGCTCAAGTGGGAACCACTTCTTATTCATCTTTAAAACTGTCCTCCCTGCCAAATACCTAGTAAGGTGTAAGGCACTGGACACACCTGCTGATGAATGAATGAACATAAGAATATGAGAGCAAAACAGTGAACAGAGTCCAAATCCCAGCACTGCCACTCACTAGCTTCAGCTAATAGCTTTGGATGCCTGGGCCCCCATCTGTCTCCCATCAAATGCAGAGATTGTATATAATATTCACTTAAGTTCCTTCCGGCATTAAAGATTTATATAAAAAAAACCCAGAGTCCATGACTTTGTGATTACAACATTGCCCATACCAAATTATGCATTGCAGGTTCTTCCGGGTTGCTTTCCCTGTGAGCATTGGATGTGACATTTGAGCCAGGTGTTAGTCTGGCTCAAATGAGAGCCAGACTAACACCTGAGATGGCTATCCCTCCCTTTTTATGAGATGGGCTATCCCTCATTTGAAATGTCTTTGTTCCTTCCCACAAGAAAGGCGTCGCCATTCCTGGACAAGAGGCACTCTTAGCACCACTAACTGCAGAGCCAGTGTCAGTCCTGAAAGAGTTAATTTGGCTCGATGCTTGGTTCACCTCATTCTTATCCAAACAGAGTCACACCCAGGGAAAGAATTATAAAGTGCCTGACAAAACCCTCATAAATAATAATCAATAATAAACAATGATCTCAAGTCAGATTATGCAACTGGCACCTGAGCCATTGCTCTCAGGACATTCCAGGCCATTCTCCTTGTCCCCTGGCACCTTACCAGAACCCTTCTTCTCCAAATATTATTAATAATAGATCCTGGTCCCTACTCTGGCACCATCACCACCCACACATGCTCACTCAGTCACTGATGGCATGAGCGCAGCAGCACAGGGCTAAGGGGCTGACCCAGGCTTGTGAGACACATGCTGAGGCCCTGACCCACTCCAGATGGTACTGACATGCGTCCACGTTGGTGCAAAGGGAGGGGCTCTGGCTGAATTTCGTATGTTCCTGCTCTACCTGTGGCTAACCAGGAGCTTGGCTTTACGCCTGGTACCTGATACACTTATGTCATCTGCTTAGCATTAATGATCAGCCACAGATATGCTAATGCCCAGGATTTCTTGTCTGGCTAATGCTCAGCACAAACCATTACACCAAAGGATGTCTACATGCGGTGTGTGAGCAAGACAGTGTCTGTTCATGTTGGAAGAGAGGCAGGGCCCTGTTCTGCGCTTTGCCTGACTCACAACAAGGAGTACAGGCGCCGGCCTCACAGAGCGGGATAGTAACCATCCACACGTGAATCCAATGCGGACAGGGCCTCCGCTACAACCGGAATTACAGTGAACAGCCTCTGTAGAGGACACCTGTTGTTTACCTGCCCCACACTCTCATGTCTGTGGGGACCTGCTCCTCCCTCATGTCCACTGTGCGACGCTTGAAAGGGCTGCCAATCACAGCGGCCGGTTCCCCCGGCTTTGGCTGTAGTAAACCCAGGGGTGGGCCCATCAGAATCCTCCCCTGAGATTTTTCAATATTGAGCTGGAAGAGGAAGATTCTAGCCTTTTGGGTCAGAGAGCTATACAGACATTAATGAAAGCTACCGACAGGGAGAAAAGTCTGTTTGCAGGAGGGAAGGATGGAGCCCACAAATAGCAAAGCACCCCAATTACGGACAGGAGGAGAAAGACTCCAAGTGTGGGGGCCTTCCTATTTATGTGCGTTAACGATTTCCATTTTGTTTGGCTAGTTTGAGCTGCGTTGCTGACAAGGGCAGCTCAAGTGACCTAACACAGTCACCAACCACATGTACAGAGCGTGTTCAAATGATCTTCCACGCCTCAGCACCCAGGGGGTTTTTATGAGATGGGCTATCCCGCATTTGAAATGTCTTTGTTCCTTCCCACAAGATAGGCGTCGCCATTCCTGGTCAAGAGGCACTCTTAGCACCACTAACTACAGACGTTTCCTTCCCCTTTGTATCTCAGGTGCCACGGTTGCGCTGCCAACCACAAGACGGCTGTTCTATTTCAAGCTATCAAAGCTCGTAAAATGGGAGCTGGCCAGACAGGCTAGGCAACCGACGAGTGATTTTCGAAAGAAGGGCCTCTTCGCAGTCGTCGGCCCTCTGTTCCATCCCTCTGCCTGCTGACTCCCTCTGAAGATCCGTCTCTAGATCACCAAGAGGGTCACTCAGCAGCCACAGAGTGTTGGGTGTATGGGGCGATCACATCTCCTAATAAAACAGGAGCCCTGGAAACCCTCCATGAGAGAACGTAACTCAGTGGGACCATCTGGCTTTTATGGGAACTTTCAAAAGCAAAGCCAACATATACAATTACGGAAAAGGGTGACGCTCTGAAGGCTACAAGCTTCCCCTCCTCGAACTCTGAAGAGCTGCCCAGTGAACTGTGAACCATGAAGTTACAACAGTGGGGCAGGCAGGCCCTGGGTGGAGCAGTGCCCAGGACACTGGTCCCACCCTGTCCTCCCCTCTCCTTTTCTCCACCACCCCTCTCCTCTGCTTGCCGCTAGAGCTCCGTAGGCCAGGGGCAGGCACTGTCTGGATGGCTTGTCTGCTCTGGGTTGAGGCGATCTGGTCCGCTTCATCCTGGTGGAATGTTCTGCCTACGTCCCGTACAGTACAGTTGGTGCGCCCCGGGCTTGGAAGGGCTTGGCAGCTGTCTCCCCAGGGCAGTGGAAAGTATCCCACAGTGGACTCTACAGCTTCTCATCACCAAAACAAAAACACAACAGCCCGATTGCCATGGAGAGTTCAATCCTCTCGTCCTGGGATTGGCACTGACTGGAATTCCAGAGGCTCTGGCTGACCTACCTCCTGCAAGGTCTAAATACAGCACGTTCAATTTTAACCTAAACACACAGCCTGGACCAGTGCCCAGGGCTGACAGCCCCAGGAGCCACCCAGGAAGTCGGCTGGGAAGGCTTGACTTCTAGCTGCCCATCGGTGGGGGGGCATTTCGGAGCTATCAGAGGTGTGATGCGCTGGTGAGCCTTCATTGATGCTGTCTATGACCACACGACGGGGGAAGCAATCAGTTTGTACAGGGTTGACAACCAGTAGAGTAGAGAAATGCATCCTGGGGAAAGAGGTGGGCAGGTGGCGAACACAGGGGTGTCAGGAGGGACAGAATGAGAGAGGGAGGAAAAGGCAGTAAGGACCAAAGACCTACTCGCCAATTAACGCATTAACTGCCATGTGAGTTGTATTTAACTCACGCTAGTTTTGAGCTCAGGGCCTTGTGAAGCATACGTAACTCACACGTCTCTTTACCTTTACCCTTATGAACTATTTTTCAAGTTGCATATAACTCATGCACAGAAATAATAAAAATAACAAATTTTTCATTAAATTAGAAAAATTATTTTTAAAGTTTTTATTCTATTTTTGTAATAAAATACCACAGCCCCAGGGGAAAAAATTTTTTTGTATTGTGGCAATGTGTTAATTCAAAACCAGGGGATCTTTCCAAAACATTTGTACCCAGGGGAACACAACTTTCTAATTATGCCTCTCCTTGGTATCGGGGGTCTTAAGCCCTGGAATCAGACAGATCAAGGTTGCCCTCCAGTTATGTGACCTTTGGCAAGACAATCGGCTTCTCAATTTCCACACCTCTAAAATGGCCCAAATGTATGTGCGATGAGACCATGGATATAAAGTGCCTAGCACATAGTAGTGGCTCAATAAATAGCAGCTACTAGAAGTAGTAGTGGTAGCAGTGATAGCAGAAGTAGGATAACATCAGGTATTTGCTTCCCTCCCTTGACCTTGCCATCCACTGGGCACAGGTCTTCCCTCCCCTGAAGAGGACACAAGAAAGGTTGCCGAGACCACCATGATAAGATGGAAACTCCCAACGAGGAAAAGCCCCCATGTACAGACAAAGGAAACCTTCACCTGAGCAAAACAATACGACATTCACACCCACATCTACTGAAGGACCTTAGAATGGCAAAATGGCCACAGCTCCTAACCTCCCAAACGACAACCCACGCACCCCGCAAAGGTAAGAAGTGCCTGTGCGGGGGCTCCCCCTTACCTTGGTGTTCGTGCATGACTTCCCTCGCTTATACTCTTTGTGGGAGCCACGCTTGTCCAGTTTGTACCACAGGGCTTTGGCCTTCCAGGTGGTCACCTTGGACTTGAGCTTGGAATAAAAGTTTCTGTGGTCCAGAGGATCTAGGTCCAGGTGTCGCGTGAGGATGTTGAAGGCCTGGAGAGTACCTTTGCATGTGGATGCCTGGACAAAGTTCTCAAAAACCTGTCCCGCCTGGGCCTGCTTCTCATCCTCGTTCTCCCCCATGGTTCAGGAGCCGTGTGGAGCAGCGGTGCGCAGAGGGCAGAGGAGCACACCATGAAGTACCTGGAGAAACGTCACACCTGCAAAGGCAGTTGGAGGCAGAGGTGAGCTTCATGGGCTACGAGGGTGGGGGTATGGTGGGTGCTGAGATGTAAAAATAAAATTGCTTTAAGACACTAAAATATTAACCATAATACTTAGTGCCCAGTGCTAAGCACAAACCACGTAACCGAGCTGTACACTCATGCCTTCTCACCTGGCAAGGCTGCCTGGCTGGCAGTCTCTCCCCTACACCCCCTCCTCTCGCTGGCTGGAAGGAACCACAGACTGTACAATGCCATACCCTGGCTAATGTAAACAGTACCTGGTCAATCTTCCTGCAAACCAGATGTTTCTGGAAATAGTGACTAGTAAAAGGAAAAAAATAGAAAAGCATACTAGATTTAGCACTTTTGCAAACCTACCATTCTTGGTGCTGCAAATTGGTTGACTAATATGAACATAACCTAGCCCCATTACACTGTGCACAGACAAAAAAAAAAAAATCCAAAGCACATGCCTCTCTGGGTCCCATGAGCATCGCACCTATCCTTAGACATCCAACTGCAAGGGCTTTCTTCGTCAGTTACCAGAGGGCTGGTCTTTCCCCAAGCAGATGACAAACGGCAGCTTCTCAAACTCCTCTGTTCCTGATATCTGCTGGGAGCACACACCTACCTCAGTCAGACACAAGGAGAGACAAAGGGACACGCAGGCCGCCTGCCCCGACGTGAGAAGGAGCCTGTGCTCGTCGGCCGGCCGCCAGCTATCTGGAACAAGTGCGCGGGCTGGCGGGAGGGGCCCGCCAAGGGCGCTCATTCACATCACAAAAATAGCTCGCCTGGGCTTGGGCCGTGGACCTTTCTCTCCGCATCACTCTAACCTCAGGCATGTCTCAGGAAAGTCATTTAAGTTTCAAAGGAACAAAAATAAAGTAGAACTGGCTCTCCAAAGCACTGTTTTTCCAGAATCCAAAGTAGAGCAAGAAAACAAGTGTGGAGGAACCGGGGCTGACCCGGCTGTCGGGAGGGTTCGAGGGCGTCTGTAAACAAGAGGGCGCAGCAGACCGAGCCCCGCAACAGCCCCTGGCAGGAGGAGCTCGGCAAACCCACGGGACACAGGCTCTCACAGCAGCTTCATGCTCTCTACACAGGAATGGTCAGTGTGGGCGCATTTGGATTGTGGGATGGTTTTATAATACTAAAAGCAGAGAACGGTGTGTATCTTCTTCCTTAATCTCTTACTCGTTCATCCAGCAACAATTATTGGTGCCTTAGCAAGAGTCGGGCATCACGCAAGGTGCTGGAGATACAGAGGTGGCCAGTATAGGGCAGGCCTGGCCTCGCAAGGAGGGCGGATTACAAGACAACTGGCAGGGGTCTGTGGAATACGAACAAAGTGCATGGAAGCCCAGAGCAGGCGGCGTCCAACAGAGCCTCACGGAGTCCAGAGGGGCCGCAGGAGGGAAATGTCAAGAACACTCCAATTTTAGGAACCCGACGGATTTCACTAGAAGACTGGAGGGTGGACATTCTAGGCAAAGGAAACACCACACAGAAGTGTGTGTCTGGAAGGAGCTGGCACTTTCCAAGGTGTGGAAAGACATCAAGTTCAAGGCATCAGGAGCTCAGGACCCATGAGAAGGTATGGTGGGGATGTCCAGGGCAGATGGCGGAGTGTGTCCCCTCCAGGTCAAGGAGGGGCCCGGTCCCTCCATCAGGCCATGGGGAGAAGACAGAGCACCAGGGGAGACAAGTCTTTGGGAAGATGGGCTGGCAGGGCTGGAATGGAGGAGGAGGCAGCAGTGAGGAGAGAAGCTGGAAGATGGGAAGAATGGTGCTCACAGAGGAGCACAGCCCGTAGGCACCACCCGGGAAGGAGCAGCCTGTCCGGGCAGACAAGCTCCCCAGACACCAATGTCCAGGTACTGGGGGCAGGGAGACACCAGGGACTTGTGCAGGGCCCTGCCCTCTCTTCCCACTTTCCCCGAGAGCTTCCAAAGCGCCTGGCACTGGGCTCAGCTGAAGGGAGATTGGCATACATGCCTTGCTCCAGGCCCAGCCGGCTTCCACGCCTCAGCCAGGCCTGGATCCTCCATGAGGCCTGCCCTGGCTACCCTGTCCTCGGCACTCAATGCCTTCAGCAGACTGGGGACACAGCTCCGCGCCTGGCCGGGCACGATGAGCACGGATTCCCTCCCAGATGCTCTCTGGGCTCTTGGATGTCCACCGTGCTCACGGTGGAATTACTCACATCAACACCACCTCCTACTGTGTCTCAGCATCCCCACGAATGACACTTGCTACCCAGAAGGCAACAACAGAGGCAGGCCTCGCTTGCTTTTCAGAGCGTGTTAACATTCTCAGCCTTTGTCTATCTTTGGAACCACTTCTGTGCCCAGCATTGAAGAAAGGATTCAGCAGCTGACTGACAAATACAAGGCTACTTGAATTCGTCTGCTACCCTGCAGTCCTTTCTGAGGACTGGCTGGTGGAACAGAGAAAACCACAAAGCTTTGGAGCTATTGGAGGCTGAGTCCAAAGCTCAGCTTGGCCCCTCGCTGCTACATGGCATCAGTTTCTACCTTTTGCAAGTGATGGACAGTAATCGCAGTCTTGCAGATTGCCATGAAGGGTGACAAACACGGATGGCAGCAGAGCCCGGCCCCGGGAGGCCCTCAGTGCATCTGTCACATGGGGCAGATTTGTACCTGGAGGAATGCACCAGTCTGAAAAACAGTTTTATAAATCAGCTCTCCAAGCTGTCACCTCCTCTTTGTGTAAAATCATAAACTGTTTGGAGGTATCAAGCCAGGCCTGACTCTTAGACAATAATTTACAAACTGGAAGAACCTGTCTCCTCCCCACCGCCAGTGCCTCCCCTCCTGCTCAAAAAGAAGAAAGAACAACTTAATCTTAGAGCTCCGGTGGAGAAAGAGCCAAAGATGGTGCTGAGGGCTGGGGTGGATGTGGGAGGAACTGGCCCTTATCTGGAGAGGGATGGGGAGGTGGAGGGAGATGGCTTGACAGGAGAAGATAAGCGTGGCTTGGACGCTACCCCAGCAGCCCGTACCAGGCTCAGACCTGCCTCCCTGGACTTAAACAGTCCAGTCTCAGCCTTTAAAGTTGGTTTTCCAATGTAAGTCAAGGACCTTAAAAATGACTCACACCTGTGGAAGGTAGCTTTCCTCACGGGAGAACATCAGAGTGTTCTGAGTCAGGCAAACCTGGGTATAAATCTGGTCTCAAGCACTTGCTAGCTGTGTGACCCTAGGCAAGTTATCTCATCTATATGGCCTCAGTTTTCTCATCTGTGAAATGGGAATAATGCAGTCTTCCCTCTGTATCTATGGGGGATTAGTTCCAGGACCTCACACAGATACCAAAATCTATATGTGCAGCCAGGCACAGTGACTCATGCCTGTAATCCCAGCACTCTAAGAGGCTGAGGAGGGAAGATTGCTTGAGGCCAGTTTGAGACCAGCCTAGGCCACATAGTGAGACTCTGTATCTACAAAAAATAAAAATGTTAGATGGGCATGGTGGCACATGCCTTAACCCAGCTACTCGGAAGGCTGAGCTGAGGCGGGGGGATCGCTGGAGCCTAAGAATTTGAGGTTGCAGCCAGCTATGATCATGCCACTGCACTCCAGCCTGGGCAACAGAGCAAGAGCCTGTCTCAAAAAAAAAAAAAAATGCACATGTGCTCAAGTCCCTTATATAAAATGGTACAGTATTTGCATATAACCTACATAATCCTCCCATGTACTTTAAATCATCTCTAAATGACTTATAATACCTAATACAATGTAAATGCTGTGT
>CAUYRT010079004.1:0-20310 GCA_963574885.1 Lepilemur ruficaudatus
TAAAAATATGATATAAAAGATAAAAATGGTACACCTATATGGAGCACTTACCATAAATGGAGTTTACAGGACTGGAAGTTGCTTTGGGTGAGTCAGGGAGTGAATGGTGCATGAATGTGAAGGCCTAGGACATTACTGTACGCTGCTGTAGACTTTATAGACACCATACACTTAGACTACACTAAATTTATTTTTTAAAGTAATTGTGCTACACATTATTATTGCAATGACATCACTAGGCAATAAGAATTTTCAGCTCCGTTATAATCTTATGGGGCTACCAGTGTATGTGTGGTCTGTTATTAACCAAAATGGTGTTGCGTGGTGCGTGACTGTATGCTACAACACTGTTCCATTAGTGTGTTCATAAGCTGTACCCCCACTTCTCCCTAGATCCTTTCCTGATACGTATCACTTACAGGTATTTTAAAAGAGTACTCTTATGAATACTTATTTTCCCTACTGTATTAAAAAGAATGCATGTGGGACCAGGCCAATTTTTTTAGAGGTAAAAATGCCAAAGTCATTAAAAGGCCCAAATCACTTATTCTATATGACAAAGATCTGTAAGAACAATCCTTGTGAATATTCCTTTATAAAAGTTTTAAAATCTGTTCTTTCTTTTCACTCCCTAGTATCAGTACATTGGTCTGGACCCATGTGACTTTCTGCTTAGGGGACTGACATAAAGCACTGTTATTCCTGCCTGCAGTAGATCCTGCCAGCAGACTGTCCACAGCCCCACCCTGACCTGTTCACGGCACACTGCCCAGCAGATGAATCTCTGAGGGTTTCTCTGATGCCACCACATGCCATCTTGATGCCCATGTGGAGGCTGGAAATGCTAGGGAGCCACAACTTCATGCCCCAGAAGCAGCCCTCAGCCAATGACTGGAAGGAGTTCATGTATAAATATCCCAGCTCCTGTACCCCGTGGGCAGGATATCTCTGAGGTATATGTTCTGCACTGGCTCCCAGACTTCCCCAACAAGATTAATCATCAGCTACTCACAATGGTAAATTGTTTGACAATGAACACTTTGTTGGCTGCCTTCTATTCCCCGTCTCACTCCCCTTTCCCATATAGGCATTTCCAAAATAAGCTATTTGCACGTGAATCTTTTGTTTAGGGCCTTATCAAAGATCTAGACTTCCCTCCTGCAGGAAGACAACACAGAGGTCGCTTGCTGCAAGACAGAACCTGCTCTCCCTCTCCCATCCAAGAGCCCCCTACTGCTTCTCCTGGCCACCAGGCCAATATCTAGGGTTAAATCATAGGGACATATTGGGCCTGAGGAGGCAGAAGAGAGATTATACCCCAAAGGGACTGCAAGAATTCCCATAGCATGTCCTGTCAAGAGTGGAGGTAAATGCCAAAGTCATTAAAAGACCAAAATCACTTGTTCTATATGGCAAAGGTCTCTAAGAACAATCCTTGCAAATATTCCTTTATAAAAGCTTTGAAAATCTACCCAGGCACTGGATTATGAGAGGGTTTGACCAAAGGCTGGAAGGTAAAAATGAACAATCAAGAATACATGACTTGGGGGTCACTTTTTCAGGACATAGGTTTTAGCATCCCAGAGAGGTCCCCAAGAGAAGGAACAAACACACTGCTATGTGACTTTCCAAAGCCTGGAAAATGCAGTGCCCAATTGCTGAGCAAAGGTGAAATGCCTGAGTTGCCATAGCAGATGGTAAAAAAGGATGGAAAAAAATAGATGGAAAACAGGATCAGAAACAGTTCACTTTCCTTGGAATGAACAACAATATTCATTTACAGTTTTGCACCAGGACTATGTTAGCTCGCCCACCCTCTGTCTTAATATAGTCCGAAGAGATCTGGACCATCTGGACAAGCCGCAGAATATCCCATTGATCCATTACATCAATATAATGAAGGTGTGGCTGTTATTCTGGGGACCTTGGTAAGAAACATGTGTTCCAGAGGGCAAAAGATAAACCCTATGAAGATTCAGGGACAGGCCACTTCAGTAATGCTTCCGGGAGTCATATGAGAGTGGACACAAAGTATGAACATTTTCACATGCTAATACCCATCAAAAAGCATCCACTATCCACTAAGGAAGAGACATTGAACAAGCAAGTAGACAGACTGACTTAGCCAGATGACAGTAGTCTTCAGCATTGGGCACGATGTGCACATTATTGGAGTGACCACATGGCAGAAGTGAGACTACGCATATGCCCAACAGCATAAACTTTTACTTGCCAAGGCCAGTCTCGCTGCTGCTTCCTGAAAATGTGGAGACTTCCAGCAACAGAAACCAATGTTGAGTCCCTGATATGGCCTTATTTCCCAAAAGGACCAACAGGCCACTTGGCAAGTTAATGACATTGAGCTCTTTTTTATTTTGGAAGGGCCAGCAGTTTTTCCTCACTGGGACAGTCTTATTCCAAGTACGGGTTTGCCTTTCCCACCCACAGAGACTAAGCCAGCATCAGTGTCCAGAAGCTTATGAAGTGCCTAATCCATAAGCATGTAATCCTACATAACATAGCACCCAAACAGGGGACACACCTCATAGCAAAGGAGGTGCAGGAGTGGGCCCATGGTCACACAATCCACAGGTCATATCACATACTGCACCGTCCAGAGGCAGCCAACCTGATGGAACATTGCTGTGGCCTATTGAAGGCACAGCTGAAACACCATCTTATAGGTAATAGTGTACAAAAATGGGATGCTATCTTCCAGAATGCAGAATAGATAAATCTAAATCAGAGAGCTCTCTACAGTGCTATGTCCCTAATAAGAATACATGGGTCTAGGAATCAAGGGGTAGAAGCAAAAATCATCATTCTCACCGTCATTCTCAGTGGCCCTCTGGGGAAATTTGTGTTTCCTGTCCCCACAACTCTGGACTCTGCAGGGTTGGCAGTCCTTGCCCCCAAAGCAGACACACTTTTGCCAGTGGACAGAGCAAGAGTTTCATTCAACTGCGGATACCACCTGGACACTGTGGACTCATTGTGTCTGGGAGCAACAGGTGAGAAGAGGAGTCTCCATCTTGGCAAGTGTGATTAACTGCTCTGCAGGAGGAGGTAGGCTGCTTTTATTCAGCAGGAACGTGGAGGAATATATGTAGAAACCAGGCGATCCACTCAGGTTCCTCCTTAGCCCCCACTACAACTGTAAACGGAGATGTATAGCAACCCTTGCCTTAGAAGGTCTCAGACCCTGCAGGAGTGATGGTGTAAGTCACACCACCAGGTAAGCCATCAAGATCTGCCAAGTTAACAGCTGAGGGTGAGGTGAAGTTGGGATAGATCATGATGTAGTGATATGATGAGGACCTGCTGTAGCCCCCAAGAGACTAGAGCTTGTCCCACTGGTCACCCTCTTCTTTCTCCTCAGGAGGAGAGGGCCATAGGAGTGGTGGAGGAGCTGTTCCCCCAACATGGACAGAGAAATAGATCTGTGCCGTGTGAGGGGTGGACTCTGGCAGCCACGGAGTCAACTGCCCCATCTCCTTTCAAGATAGAACCTGCTGTGAGGGGTGTAGTTAGCTGATGCCTCCAGCTGCAGTGAGTTCAGGATCCGCCATGGCATTCATGCTGCAGCCATGCTGGCCCTGGCCTGCTCCCAGCCAGGGACTGAGCATGGCAGGGGCACTGGGGCTGGGCCAGTCCTACTCAATCTGGGTCTCCTTTAAGGAGAAATCTTTGCTGTGGAATTCCGTGTCGGCCTAGCCAAGACTTTCTCGGAGCTTCACTTCAATCTGAAGCCTTCCTGCCACATTTTCCTTCCTTCTGTCTCTCTCCCCACACATGTCAGATCTGGATCATGGTTCGAGGCTCTCCCCATTTACTCCTATTTCCTCTCCCCTCGCCATCCACAGGTTTTTCTCACAATAAGTCTCTTGGCCTCCTAATTCTATCTTGGCATCTTCTCCCGGGAGAATTTGAACTGACATAATGGATTTGGGCAAGTCCATTAATTTTTTTCTTCATCTTAAAAGGAAGAGGTAGGTTGGATAGGTAGGTAGAGCTAGATCATCATCCTAAGTCCCAATTTAAAATTTCTTTAGTTTTTAAAAGTAAAATGGGAGGAATAATTAGAAAATTATTGATTATTCTTCATATTTCAAACAAACAAGTTTCTTATTTGTTTACCTAATAAAATATATGCTTGGTTATCAAGTCTTTTTTGTTCATAAATTAAGGAAATCACAAGGCAAAACCAACTTTCCAAAGGAAATACCTTTTATCAAGCCCAAAAGCAAAAGTTACACTAAAACTTAAACATGTTAATTCTTCTCATCCTAGCCAAAAACTAGAGCTGGTATGTGTTGCTTGAGGAGTTCTGTTTTACAAAACCATAGTTCATTATAAATGCCCTGTGTGTAAGTGATAATTTTTGAGCTTTAAGTAATATTAACTACTTTTTATTTTATTTCTCCATCATGTACTGACACAATCTTTCATTATGGTGAGATTTTATACTACAATCAGATAAACTTTCATCTTGGTCATATAATTTTTCTGCTGCTCCAAAGCATGTCACCAAAGAAAGCAAATTAGGACGAGGTTAATTCCACATTTACTAGACAGCAACCAGAACATTATGAATGTTCAATTGATGTTTAGACCATATTAGTGCACTTTTTAGCTAATTTATGGTATTGAAAAAATAATGCACTCTATTCAGAAGCAGTTCTTTTTTACTAAAGAAAAATGTGTTGGCAACTGCTTCGTTTCCATGGATTTATAATTCTAATAGGTCCTGAAAATAAACTCAATCTTTGCCAAAATCTCACTTACGCTTTATATCAGTAACATGCCCTTTATTCCTGTTTATGCATTTGGGAAATAGAAAGAAAAAACAGCCCAATTAGTTAAAAATCCACTAATTAGAACTCTAAAGAACTGATTTTTGGGGAGGGGAGCTGCGTAGGAGCTGACACCTAACATATTTCATTTTTATGAAATAGAGAAAATCTTATGAAATCATGTGAAATTGAAAAAAGCAGCATTTTTTAGAATGTGTGGAAGTATATAGTTCAAATGTAAGCCATTTTAATATCTAATGGTGTTAAATCACTATAGATCTCAATCTACAAGGAAGATACAATTATGTCCAAGACTTATTCTACCCAAAGAAACAAGTTTATTATACAGAATTAATTTTTTAATTCTGGTGAATGCAGTAAAAGGAGGTATTAGGAGATTTAACCTCCAGTTAACTATAAAATCAAATCAACAACTTGAATCCCATTCCTTAAACAAATGAGTTTTAACCTTAGCTGTATGTTCCCATGAACTGGAGAGCTTTCCAAATTCTCAATGCCCAGGTCCTACTCCAGACCAATTAAATCAGAATTACTGGGGTTTTTTTTTTTGGTTTGTTAACTCCACAGGTGATTCTGATGTGCTGCCAAGGCTGTGCCAAGGCTATGATCCACAGCCTTGGAAACTACAGTTATTTTAAGTTTTAAACCAGATTAGGTTAAGTTACAAATTAAATCTCTACTGCTGGATAAAAGCATATTTGCTGAGTGACCTTTAATTTTATGAGAGTACTGGAAAAAGAATGAAATCCAAATGTCTGGCTAACATTATATTTGCTGTTCTTTCTATCCTGGGAGTGGCCACATAACCCAGTTGTAGGCACCGAAATAAAAGGAGACCCTTTGATGGATCTTTTCCTTCTGGGATAAAAGAACAGAGCCTGTTGCGGTGGATTTCATTCCTTTCCCCATTTTTACTAGCCCTGAACGGTAATATAAATCCTGAAACCAAGTACATCTTGCAATCAGAAAACAAATGTAAGAATAAAAGGCAACAGGTTGAGGATGGCAGTGGAATGTAAAAACAGAAAGAGCTTTGGTTTGTGTTGACATTGTTGAGTCATTGGACTACAGCCACCAACTACCTTCAGAATTTTTTGTTGTGTGAAGAAAATTATTGCTTAAGCCACTATTAGCTGAAACTTCCATTACTTGTAGCCTAAGTATTTCTAATGAATGCACCTTGATTCTCTCTCAAGCTATGAATCATTCAACATTTACTGTTGGCTAAGAACTTTATAGACATTATCACTTTTGAGCCACACAGCAACCGCCCCCCCAAATAAGTGTTGTTATTCCCATTTTACATATGCAAAAACTGAGGCCCATACAAGTCAACTACCTTGCCCATGGCCATACAGAATTTAGATTTTAAGCCAGATTGATTTGATTCTAATGCCAGTGCTCTTAATTGCATTGCTATAGTGCTGTTGTTAACCTCTTGGTTGTGTGCTTATCAAGCTGCTCTGATTAAATTATATGATATATTATGCAAAAAGAGCATCTTATGCTTCTAGGAGTACATATTGTGGTCTACATTTAGATAATTAAAGGATTAATGGGCTTACTTGGTTAAAAACAAAATTACAGCATTAAGTTTTAGGGGGCTGTTCTGCAAAACTTCAAGATACTTTCAATACGCTCCCCTTCCCAAAAAAAACACTCAATTCAATACACTTTCACAGGAGACTTCATAAAAACATTATTAGTAATAATCCAGGGCTTTGGTACATGGTAACATTTTTCTTCTCCCCGGTAAAAAGGCAAATGAATTGTAGGATTTTGGTGTATGCGTTTAAGGCAGCTACTTGGATATGTCTTCAAAGATATGAAACGCTACTAACTGTGGAGTTGGAAACACAAATGCATCCCTTCCCCGGATTGTGTGGTAAGGTGTTTGTGACTTTTTTCCTTTGGGGTCAGTCTTTACTTGTCAGGTGTTTCAAGGTGTCTAATATGCCCACTACAATACTATTGATACTATTTGCCAGAAGGCACTGCTGATGGGCCTCCTCCAATTCTTGTTCCATATTCTCTTCTCTTAGCATTTACTGGAGAATGAGTGGAGTAGAGAAGGCAGTACAGAGACAGCCATGTTGAGTCTAGAGTCAGGCTCACTGGACCAGAGCTACGGTATTTTCCCTCTTTCTCCATAAAATGAGGAGAAAAGACTTACTTCAAAACTGTTCTTATGGGACTTAAATGAGGTGAAATTTAAACATACTTGTAACGGCTATGGCAGAAAAGTATTTATCAAGTATCTATCTGCTGAGTAGTGAGATAGGTACTGGAAAGTACTGATGGTTCCTGTTCTCAAAAAGTATACTAGTAAATTATTGGTCTCAAGCCTAAAGCCTTAAAGGGCAGAAAACAGAGTTGGAAGATAGTAAAAAAATCTGAAGTTTGACACACCTGAGATCAAGTCCCAATTCCTCAACTTTCCAGATGTAGTGGGTTTGAATGTTCTCCAAAAGATACGTCCATGTCCTGACTCCCAGAACCTGTGAAAGTGACCTTATTTGAAAAAGGTGTCTTTGCAGATGTAATTAAGGACCTCCATATGAGATGATTTTGGACTACCTCAGTGGGTCCTAAATCCAATATTAAGCATGCTTAAAACAGACAAAAGACACAGACACAGAAAAGGATGGCATTAGAAGGCAGAGGGAGAGATTGGAGTCATGCAACCACAAGGCACGGTATGCCTGGAACCATCAGAAGCTGGAAGCAGCAAAGGAGTCTCCCCTAGAGCCTTCAGAAGGTAGGAGACTCTACCAATACCTTGATTTTTGGCGTTCTATCCTCCAGAACTGTTAGAGAATAAAGTTCTGTTATTTGACAGGATCAAATTTGTGGAGTTTCTTCACCTGTAAATTGGGGATGATATCCTAACCACAGTTTTATTTTCTGAAGTGGGAAATGGGATACTTAACTTGCATCATCCAGGAACAGGCGGACATTAAAAACGACATTTATTGAGAGCTTTTCATGATCATTCACTGTACTAAGCCCTTTACATGTATGACCTCACTATTTCTATTTTATGGATCAGGAAACTCAGAGAAATTCAGTAATTTGCCCAGAGCCACACAGCTAGCAAGTAAAAAAAACAGGATTACAACTCCAACTGGCTCCCGAGATGTCCTTTTTATCCCTCATGTTAGCTTGCTCAGACAGGATGCAAATTTTCACACTCTAAAACTTTAGCTATTTTAATTTTAGTTCAGGTTGCAGGATTAACCGCTTCTCTTTAACCACGTCAGGCAGGTCTCTCCTTCAGCAACTCACCAACCCTCCCGAGAAGCCAGTTGCTTCCTTGGCCCGGAAGCGACAGGGTTAATGACGTCACTTTCAGGAGCCGCTGACGTAGCCTCGGCCCGACGGAGCCTCCCAAGGGCCAAAACTGGCGTCAGGAGCAGTCCTGGCGCCTCGAGACGAAGCAAACAGCAGCGGACCAATAGAAACGCCGAACTTCCGTGTTTTCTGGCAAGCTCTGTCCCTTGACCCCGGCTCTGCTGCGGTAGATTGGAAAAAGCGGTCTCGGGGGCGGAGCAAGGCGAGGAAGCGGAAGCTGCTGTGCGGGATCTGCTACCCGACCTGGCTTGGGCCCCACGTGTGCGGTGAGTCTGTGGCGGGCTCAGCGATCGCTCCGGGGAGGCGTTCGCACTCTGCCGGGGGCTAGAGTCGGGAGGGTCTCTCGGGCTCGTTGCCCACGGAGCGGTCTTCTGGGCCATTTTCTAGGCTAGGAGTTTGGGGATGGACGGGAGCCCGGCGAGGAGGGCGGGGCTACGACCCCTCTTCCTACCGGGTTGCCTGCGTGCCGGGTTAGGCAGATCCAGCTTCCCTCTGGAGTCCCGGCCCGTGCTGGTTCTGATCAGCCCATCCGTCCTGTTTCTGACAACCGTTCACGCCGCGCCTAGGTGCTGAGTTTACAGCCTGACTGTACTGTTGCAGGTTGTGCTGAATGTCAACTTGCAGGTTATAAGCGCTAGAAAGGAAACGAACTGGATGCTAAGGTGAAAGATGGGAGGTCTGAAGAAGTGATCAGATTTTACAGGCGATCTAAAGCACGTCGGGAGGCAACTCTGAGATCTGGAAGCTCCCGGACTACTTTAAGCAGAGGCAATAACGCGCTAAGTCCTGAGGTGGGAGCTAGGAGTACAGTGGTATAAAGTTAGAGGGATGGAGTGAGACAAGGTTCTGTAGGGCCTTGAAGGCCATGTGGGGAATTTTTTAATTTCTATGCAATAGGAAAACATTACCATGCCTTCATAAGCACTGAAAGCTTATAAGCGAGGGAGAAACATGATAGACCTTGGTTCTCTTTAGAAAATGTATTTAATTTGGAAGTTTAGCAAGAAGACTATTGATGGTTTGCATTAGAGTGGTGGTAGTAGAGATAGAAGGTGGATGGTTAGAGTATTAATAAGAGGAATTCAAGAAATTTAATGTCTCAGACAAGAGAAATAAAAATGTCAAGGGTAATTCTCAGGTTTCTTGCTTAAGCAGTAGAGTAGATGATGTGCCATTGGCCGAAATGGGAAACAGTAGGGCAGAGAAAAATAAATGGGTTTGGAGGTTGTTTGCAGTGGAAATATAGAGCATTATATTTTGGGCATATTAAGTGTAAGGTGCCTGTTAGACACATAATCAGAGATGTCAGGTAAGCAGTTAGATATACAGGTCTGGAGCCAAAGGAGAAATTCAAATGGGAATACTCAGCATAGAAGAAAGCCAGGAGGTTGAATGACATCACCTAGGGAGAAGTGTGGAGAGAGAAGGGAAGTTCACTAGGACAAAGACTTGAGCAATGTCAACATTTAGAGATTGAGTATTGAATATTTACTGCTTTCATAGCACAATGCTAAGCTTGCTGAGGGAGGTAAAGAAGGATCAATCACATGTCCCTCCACCTCTGGGAGATCTTTGATATTTCCCTTCATAAGGCAGAATTCGGCTCTCAGCTACTGGCTCCCTTAACATTTTGTATATACTTCTGTTCTAACACTGAATTACATTGTGTTTTAATTTTCTGCTTGCCTGTCTCTATTAGAGCACACCTTGATTTTTTTTCATGTTTTTCAACGCAGTAGCTTTCTAGCACATAGTTTGTAGATATTAAATAAATTTCTGTAGTAGAGAGGTGGAGCCATCGTGAATAACTTTAAATCCCAAAGTGTTATATTTTTAGAAGGATATAAAAATGTGTCATTGGAATAGACTCTTTTGGGAAAGAGCAGACGACATATAGGGGAGAAATTATAAGAAAATTTCACTTAAGCTGGGCTTGAAGGATGTGTAGGAATTATGTTGTTAGAATGGCTTTAAAGTTTGGAGCCTGAAAAAGAATTTTAAGGAAGTAAAATTGGCTCCTCTGTGGTGCGTTCGACAGCGCTCATTAGGGCCAAATTTTGAACGGCTGTGAATGCCAATCTGAGTTTGAACCTTTTCCTGTAAGAAGTGGGAAAGTTTTGAAACTATTGGAGCATGGAAATGGCATGAGATTGGTGTGGTAGTGGAAGGTTAGCCAGGCCGTCGAGCGTTGATTGCAGCAGATTGGATCTAAAGGCAAAACAATCTGAGCAAGAGGTAACAAGAGCATGAATGGGATAATAGAGGGAAGGAGGAAAAAAGGGAACAATTCTGAAAGACACTTTGGAATGTAATGGTTGGTTATGAAGGGACAGACATGGTCCCCAAGCAAAGTGCGTTTTGCTTAGTGAAAAAGAAGGAAGACCAAAAGGTTATATGTTGTGTGATTCCATTTATATGATGTTCTGGAAAAGGCGAAACCGGAATGAAAAACAAATGAGTGGCAACCAGGGAAGTGGGGAGGGGTTGATTACAAAGGGGTTGCACAGAGGATGTTTTAGAGTGATGGAACTTTTCTGTAAGATACTGTGGTAGTGGATACATGACTCTATCCATTTGTCAAAACCCATAAAATTGTACGCCAAAAAAAGAGGGAACTTGACTATATGCAGATTTGATAAATCAACCAGCATTTCTGGGGATGGAATGCAGACTGACAAATGAATCAGACTGTGCTATAAACCTAGAATAGAACTCCACTGAAGAGGGTTGGGGGGAGAAAGGAGTTGACTTAAGTAACTTTGGAAAACTGTTTTGAATGGATACTGTGAGGCTAAAAGAACTGTACATAAACACTGTACTATAATTGGTAAGTTTGTTTCTCATAGGGGTGCAGGCTAGCAATTCTGAAACAATTTAACATGTATAGTAGGGTTGAACAAATATGTAAATTGTAGGTATTGGGAAGCCAGTTTCTCACTGTCAGAGAAAGAAGTTACAAATGAGCAAGAGGGAATGACTAGAACAAAACCTGTTACTTGATTAGAGTTAGAGACATTAATACGGACTTAATGTTATTTTAATAGCTATAGAAGTAAATACAGATGTGTGTTTATGCACAGGTTAATATGCACATGTGTATTACCTAGATCTGTGTGTTGAAAGGACTTAGAAGCAGCGACTCCTCAGTGACTGCAAGCACACCTAGCATTTAGATCTTGATTTTTAAATACCATTCTCAAAGGAATCGGTGTTCTTTGGAGAAAATACAAGATGAACCTGGAGCAAGTGCCAGGAAATACAGATATGCTTTAAAAATGGGTGGGGGAGGGAATGACAAAAGGACACAGAGGCAACCTGATAAACTTCCTACTGACCAAAACTAGAACTATTTGAACAACAAAATAACGATGGTATTAGGTTATAACCCAAGGAGTAAAATAAATATCTGAGACCATACTGATACAGATAAATAAATAGTTGGAAAAGATGAAACAAATCTTCCCCTACAGAAAATTCGAATATTATTATTCAAAATAATAAAGGTAAAAGTAATAAGGGAAATAGAAGATCACCAAACACCACAGTAATTGCTACAAGCAAGATCCACTGAAGAATGCTAGAATTAGCTGGCTAAACTTTAAGAAGACACAGGTTATTTGCATAGTCTCAAAATGTCTTGTCTAAAATGTTTATTAATTGCTGTGATCTGAATGCTTTGATAACTACTCCCTCTGAAAAGTAGAGCTTAATTTTCCTCTTGGGTTTGGGCTGGACTTAGTGGCTTGCTTCTAATGGAATATGAAAAGCAAAAATGGTAACTTTACTGTGGAGAGACCTGGCAAACACTACTTTGACCAAGTGATCAAGGTAAACATCACCAGTAATAAATCATAGGGATGTCATGTACCTCCTGAAATGATGCTGTAAGAAGAATACTTCACAGCGGATCCTCTTCCAAAAAAAAACTCATAACCCCAGTCTAATCATAGGAAAACATCAGGCAAACCCCAAATGAGGCATATTTTACAAAATACAAAGGAGATATGATGGCTGAATTCAGTGTATCCTCGAACAAAAAGAGGACATTAGTGGAAAAACTTGTGAAATCCAAATAAACCCTGTAACTTAGTTAATAGTATTGTATGTTAACATCAGGACAAGTTGGGCAAATGGTCTATGGGAAGTCACTGCATACCTTTTCAAGTCTTCTGTAAAAATAAAATTATTTCAAAATAAAAATTAAAACATATAGAGAAAACATGTAAATGAATGGATTTTTAGAAAACTACTTGCAATAGAAGAACTAAAGAGATGCAGATATGGTTATAAAAAGGTGGCTATAACCAAGTGATAAAGTGACCCTACAGTCAGTCCTGAATGCTCTGAGGAAGCTGAGTAATTCAGAACCCATTCAATTTTTCAGAATCATATTAGTAAAGTCTGAATTAGAACAGCATTTTCCAGAGTGTTTCTTGGAACTCTACCATTCCCATGAAATGTTTCAGGAAGAAGTGGCTCAACTAAGGTTGGAAAATCCTGCGTACTTTAACCTTTGCTTGGCAATTGGTAGTTATATTAGCAAATTAAAGAATTTGAAAAATGGCCAGGCGTGGTGGCTCATGCCTGTAATCCTAGCACTGTGGGAGGCTGAGGCAGGAGGATCGTTTGAGCTCAGGAGTTCAAGACCAGCCTGAGCAAGAGCGAGACCCCATCTCTACTAAAGATAGAAAGAAATTAGCCGGACAAATAAAAATATATAGAAAAAATTAGCCGAGCATGGTGGTACATGCTCATAGTCCCAGCTACTTGGGAGGCTGAGGCAGAAGGATCGCCTGAGCCCAGGAGTTTGAGGTTGCTGTGAGCTAGGCTGATGCTTTGGCACTCTAGCCTGGGCAACAGAGTGAGACTCTGTCTCAAAAAAAAGGGGGGGAATTCAAAAAAATCTTTCCTTATAGGCTGATTTTACTTACTGTTTTCCAAATACATTTTATGCTACAAGAACCCTTCTTTTGTACCTATTAATATTTCTGGTAAATTAGTTCTTGAATGGAAAATTCTAATCTAGAAATATCTGATAGTGTCTAGGGATTCATAACATCTTTAAGGTCAACTTTAGAAATGAATTGAACATACAACTTTGGAAAGTGGAAAAATGAGCCAAATGACTTTGCCCTTGATCTGCTTCTTAAGGGCCTTGGAAAGGTGAGGAGTTATGTCTTGTTTGTCCTATGCACCATGGGATACCAATACCCTAGACGTGACCAGGTGGGCAGATATTTTGAATTCCTTTTTTTAAATATTAAATACTTCAACATAATCTTATTTTGGTGTTCACTGCAAACTACTTGGCTGCCACTAAAACAATCACAAGTTAAACTTTGGATAGTAATCTTTGTTTTAGCTTTATTGGGTTACATAGGGATTTTTCAGATAATCCTTTATTTTCTTTCCTTAGATTTGAATATGTGGTAAGTACAACCTATTGTTTGTTCTTAGCTTTTAAGGACAGAGACCAAGAAATCATATAGTGATATTGTTGATTACTCATCACCAAGTCTTTCCATGTTACAAAATGGAAACACTGATGCTTATACTTAATGTCAATAATGGTCTATTTTTAACCATTGCTGAAGTGTTGCCTCCAGATATACCAGGGATAGCCAGCATGTGCATGTTCTTAGGTTTTGAATTGGTATCTTGTTCATTTTTAGTTTTAAATCTTAGAGGCAGTGATTGTATAATTGCTGGACTTGTGTGGTACTGTACTGTACGCAGGTAGTTTGTGCTCTATCTGTGAACTCAAGGACTAAATGTGGCAATGACAACTTAATGATTCTTAACTTGATGAGCAACTCATTGATTCTTTTTGGTTTGGATTTTTGTTTTCCAGAGCTGCTGCAATGGAAGTCAAAGGGAAAAAGAAATTCACAGAAAAGAGTACAAAGGCATCACAAGAAAAAAACAGATTTCATAAAAACAATGGTAAGATAACCATGCCAAAACATGTTTCCCATGTGGTTTATTGGCCATTGTAATTGAGGGGTAGGAAGATATGTAGCATATATTAATCTGTATTCATGAGCTAGGATTAGGATTAAAATAGTAGGAAGAAATAGGTGTTATCGTGTATGAGTTAGTGTGGTCCTCATGAAATTTAGACATTTATGAAATTGCCAGAATAATTGAGAAATGCTTTGCTCATGAAAGGCCCTTTATTTCAGCCATTGATGCTGTTGCCTCATTTATTTACACTAATTCACCATAGGTTTTGTATCAATGCTTAATAAGTTAGGGGTGGTTAATACATACTATTGATAAACCAAATACTTTTAGCTTCAGCATTTATAATGGTGACGTCTTTATTATTCCATCAGGTGTCAGTATTGCAAAATAAAAAAGTCAGGTACTATATAAATAACTAAATGTTTTCTTAAGCGATCTTTTTTTTTCTTTCCGTCATCTTAAGACATAGCTGTTGCTGTTTGCATCTCATTGTTAGTTTGCAAGCTTTATTGACCAAAGGAGGTTTTTATCAAATAATTTTTTTATAGACTTTAAAATTTTTTTTCTCAAAACTAGAAATTTTGAAAATAAACATTTTTAGTTTGTCTTTATGATATACTTTCTAAATTTCAAAAGTGTTCAGTTTATTCTTAGACTCCTATTATGTTAAAGAACCATTGAAAATTATGTATGAGGACTAATGATATGGAATCATTAAAGCGGAATAGGAAGGTATGTGAGTAATATCTCATCTCTACTATATGCTCAACTAAAGAAATAAACCAACAGCAGTGGTTATCTCTAGGTGCTAGAATTGTGGAGAGATTTTATTATACATTTCTGTAGTTTTTAGGTTTTTTATCATGAATTTCTATTAAAGTTTTATAATTAGGGAAAGAGTTTTAAAATTTTGTTTTGATTGTTTAAATCCTACTCTATTCAAAAGGATAAATGTTGCATATTTGAGAATGAAACAAAGTATGTCTCACTAAAAGTGCCTAATATTCTGTAGTGAATATAATCTAGTGGATAAAAGAAATCTGGGTCCAAAATTATTGAAGCTACAATTATTTATTTTTGTCACTAGCTGGTTCTTCAAAGTCATTCCCAAGAAAAGTTGCTAAGGAAGGTGGATCTAGAATTATATCTAAGAACTTTGAGAAGAGTACCACAAAACCTGGGAAAAAGGGTGTGAAGCAGTTCAAGAATAAGCAACAGGGAGACAAAGCACCAAAGAACAAATTCCAGCAAGCAAATAAATTCAATAAGAAGAGAAAATTCCAGCCAGATGGTAAAAGTGATGGTAAGTTCTGATTTCTTGAGCATAGTCTCTGCAGAGGCCTTGCCCTGCCTGAGCTAGTGCCTGAATGATTGTGCACAGGGACTCTGGAAATGGATTACATTCTTGTTCTTTGACCAGGAACATTTTGGGGTGAGAGGAGGGAAAGGTATATTATTAATAGATAGGCTTAAATGAACAACATAGTATCTTTCCTGGTCAAAATTTCCCTGTAGTGTTTAGAGTATCTTATTTCTTAGACCCTTTCTGAATTACTGGAGTAATTATTATTGAATTACTGGAGTATTATTGCTGGAGTAATTAGCCGTGGAGTTAAGCTAAATTGTAATGGCTTCATACAGTGGAGCATCAATAAAACATTCCTTTCTGTAGGCTAAAATTAATTTATTCATTTTTCAACAAAGATTGGACTTTTCTGTATATTGTCCTCAAGATAGGGCCAAAAAAAATAGCAATCGATAAGGATATAGGCCCCATTGATCATTACAGAAGCCAGCCTTAAAGAACCATTGTGTCCCAGGTAAGTGTCAACCTTGGCTAAGGATATCTTAACAAGAGACTTATATAGACCCTGCCCTCACAGAACTTAGGACAGTCTGATATAATCAACCCACAGATTGCTCAGATCTAGTAGTAGTTCCAGGGAAGGTATAGTGCACAAATGGCAAATTTGATTTTAATTGGTTCAGACCAAGTTGCTCCCTGATTGGGAGTGTTGTCGGGGATCCTATTTGTCTATTGAAACAAACTGCTAATCTCTTCATCACGATGGGTCATTTCTCACCCAGAGCTTGGCTCTCTCTTGTGCAGCATGCCCCTGTTACACATTGTTCCACACTGGTCTCAACCAAGCCCTTTCCAGGTTGCATGTACTGATACACATCCTGAGACATCTGCCACATCCTGAGAATTTCTCTGGCTCTTTCATTCTCTTTGTTTCCAACCCAGCATGTCCTAATACTATTCCGTGCTGCCAATTGAGACCACTGCCTGGGGCTTCTCAGTCCGGTCCCTTAGTCCTGCTGCTTGCTCCTCACTCTGCCTGAGGGCTTACTAAAGGAGTAGGACAGGAAGGTGGGGAGAGAGGAAGGAAGGGGAAATGTTATTGTTTCTCATTAGGCCTGCAGGATCCTTTCATGCTCCAGTCCCCATCTTTTCTCTTAATTTTCTCTTCTTCCCTCATCTCCCTACCCCGTAGTTTCTCTTCCAGCTTCTCTTTCCTACTCTCTCTAATAGATATCAAATCTTGCTTTCCCTACAAGCAACAGACTTATATAGACCCTGCCCTCACAGAGCTTAGGACAGTCTGATATAATCAACCCACAGATTGCTCAGATCTAGTAGTAGTTCCAGGGAAGGTATAGTGCACAAATGGCAAATTTGATTTTAATTGGTTCAGGACAAGTTGCTCCCTGATTGGGAGTGTTGTCGGGGATCCTATTTCAAGATCCTATGTCAAGAGTTTTTGACAACTGCCTTTTAAACACATATACATTCATTCTCACATTAAGATCCTGTCATGCAATAGCCCTGATTTTTTTTGCTATGGGAGATAAGTTTCTCACATTTCAAAATGGAACTCTTGATTTTATTTTCTCTCTCTCTCTTTTTTTAAGCAGTGACTGAGAGAAATCAAATACTAGACAACCTCCAAACTGATATATTATCTACTGCAACCCAGCATGACATATTCAAGATGCCCAAATATTTGTGAAATTAAATTACCTCTGAATCAGTTATTATCCTCTTGTGTATAGTAGAGGTTGCCCTAATATTAATGGTAAATATGTCCTCTGTTGCCTATGATCCTCTGTATTACCAGGCAGGGAACAAACAAGGAAATAATAAAGGGAATAATTAAATGCGTTGTAATAGTATAGTATATGTTGTATATTTTATAGCCATTAAAAATTATGTTCTTAGAGAACATTTAGTTTCATGAGCAAACAAAATATAATGTTAAGATACAGATTCTTCATTTTTAAAGATGCATGGGGAAAGGGTAAGAAGGACATAATCAGTGGTTCTGGCTAGGTTTTGATTTTATTGGAGAAATATTTTTTTTTTTTTGCATTATTCCAAGTTTTTATAATCAGAGAAAGGGAGATATTTAGAAATAACTAATTTGCCAAAATGTTTCCTGCAGGATACCCATGTAATTAAAATCCATTTTATTAAGTTGTTCTGTGACCGCATTGGCTCAATAGGAAATTACCTGGATTTTGCAGACAAAAAATAGTAATAGAAAGATACTCAACTTTTATCACTGTGTAAGAGACCTTGGATATTTTGGTTGTGCACTGTCCTGAGTAAGAGACAGCAAAGGGTCATTTCTGGATTTGCATCTTGAATCTTGGCTCTACCATCCTGGTTGTGTAGACTCCGACAAAGACTTACCTGCTTGGTGCCTTTGTTTCCCCAGTGCAAAAGGGGAGATAATAATAGTACCCACCTCATAGGCTTGTTGTAAGAATTAAATAACTTAATACACAGCAGCACTCACAACAGTGAACTTTTGAAATTGTTTTTCCTGTTTTAATTTAGACTAATTTTTTTTCATTGAAAACTGATTATAACTAAACTCCAATAATCTTAATGTTCTAAAGTAGAATTTTATTTTACAATTGAAAAAAATACTTAAAATGTTTCAGTAGCTTTTATAATCCTTTTGATGCCCTTATTTTCTTGATAGGTATTCTGCTAAGAATTAATAACGAGCAGTTAAATGAATGATTGGTTTTAACCAAATTTGAAATGTACAAACTGCTCAGAAAATGAAATAAAATGGAAATCTTTGGGAATGATACTTTCTCCCTGTTAGCTTCCACAATGAGTATTGATGCTGGTTAGTGATTGCCCTTTGTACCTAATTTATATTTGTTTATGGCACTCAGAAAGTTAAATGTAATTGAAAATAATTTCTGTAATAACTAGAATCAGCAGCCAAGAAACCCAAGTGGGATGACTTTAAAAAGAAGAAGAAGGAACTGAAGCAGAGCAGACAACTCAGTGATAAAACTAACTATGACGTCGTTGTGCGAGCAAAGCAGATTTGGGAGATTTTAAGAAGGTAATGCTACCTAATGGTGTCTTTATTAGTCCCTTTGGGACAATGGAAAAGTAACAGTGTACCTTGTAAATAGTGAAATGTCCTAAAATAAATGAGATAACACTTGGGTTATGTAGGCAGTACTCATAACACCCTGGTATGAGCATCAGTACTTGGATATCTGCGCATTGCAGAAATGTGTGGAATCATTAGGATGGCGTCAAATATGCTTATGAAAGTGTATGAGGTTAAAATACATTTGACATTCTTCCTGAGAGATTTCGGAGAAAATGAAGGGCAATTTCTTATCAGCTAGGTTTTGAGATACTTAAGTGTTTGGTATCTTAGACTTGTTTTATTATTTTCTTTACTTCTGAAGTTTCTGGCTGTTAAGATGTGGATTGATGCATAAAATTATACCTTGTGAGATGAGTTTCTGCCTTTGAGAAAATTACTTTTGTCTGGCAGCTCTAGAATAGTAATTTTAGTGGCAGGGGTTTGCTGCCTTCGAAAAGAAAATCGTGCCGAACCAGGTGAATGTATACTGGTAGAGTTTTTAGTTCTGTGGGTTTAAAATAACTTCTTCAACTGTGTTGTTGCCTCCCTCTTTTCTCATTTATAGAAAAGACTGTGACAAAGAGAAAAGAGTAAAGTTAATGAGTGACTTGCAGAAGTTGATTCAAGGCAAAATTAAAACCGTAAGTAGGGCATACTCAATGTTGCAATTTTAAACAGTTCGAAATTGCCTCACTCTCAGGGAAGGTAATTGACCATACATGACAGGTGAACTTGTTATTGTTTCCAGTGTATTTGGCCAAAACCTTCAAAAATCTTTCATGACACTGACTAAATAGACATTTAATAGTGAGGGGCCTTATTGCTGTGCAAAGACTGTCAGTTAGCTGTGTCATTTTTTAATGATTTACTTCAAATAAGTCAGTGTTCTCTTAACGTTTTCTTGGGGAATTTATTAGTTCAATAGTATTTGTTTAATGTCTTGCTCTGAACTCCGTATGATTTAATATGTTCTAAATTGCCAACAACAGATTCTAGTTTCAGGGCCCCTGTAGGGGTGGCCTTTGCCAAACCATAAGCATAGCACGAACCAGATGCTATATTACAGTTTGAAGGAATGTCTTGAAATAGCAAGTCCTCAGCTGTTTCTTTCTTATAAATTCAGTAAGATCCTTTTGGGGTAGAATTGCTATCAGCTCTAGCAATAGTCTGTTTTCAATTTGTAAATGTTTCATGGTCACTGCTGCATAACCATGGACTCGGGAATTAGTTTGCTGTTCACATTCTGACTGCACCTTAAAATATTTGTGCTTTTTGACAATAACAGTAACCTATTTGTTGATTATTTACTGTGTGTTTGGAATTGTGCTAACTGGTGCATATGTTGTCTCATTTAACTGATGTCATCATCCCTATTGTACATTTGATGTTTCTGAGGCTTGGAGAAGTTTTTCCTCAGTGTCTCAGGAGTAGCCAGTTGCTTCTCGTAACCTTTTCTCATCTGAAAGTGGGAATAATAACAGCTCATTCTTTTTTTTTTTTTTTTTTTTTGAGAAAGTCTCACTCTGTTGCCAGGGCTAGAGTGCCGTGGCATCAGCCTAGCTCACAGCAACCTCAAACTCCTGGGCTCAAGCAATCCTTCTGCCTCAGCCTCCCGAGTAGCTGGGACTACAGGCATGTGCCACCATGCCTGGCTAATATTTTTATATATATATATATTTTTAGTTGGCCAATTAATTTCTTTCTATTTTTAGTAGAGATGGAGTCTCGCTTTTGCTCAGGCTGGTTTTGAACTCCTGACGTTGAGCGATCTGCCC